>CAUYQV010079795.1:0-25215 GCA_963574575.1 Galagoides demidoff
CCTTGGATTTATAGCTTGCCGAACTTCTTTCTGGGCTCAGCTCCCCGTCTTTGGCTTCATAGATTCTGATTTCAACCAGTTTTTCTTCCTTTGCTCAGGAGCCTCTGACCAGGGTTGCTACCAGTCGGCCATCTTCCCAGAAATCTGTTTAATGTTTTAGAATAATACTCTTTAAGCAATTTTTAATAGAGGCAAAAATATTGCTACTTTTTTGATGTGAAGTTAGGGTGAACCTAGTTGTTAAACATTTAACAAGTATTTGTTGTATACTGGTAGCATTTAATAAATCTGTGTCTGTTTTTAAATTCACATTTTAACTAATATGAAAAATTTAATTTTTTAAGCTGGTTGCAAGTTTTCTTATGTAAAATTAGCATTCTACCTGATGCTATATGTGTAAATAAATTTTAACGTTAGCTCTGACTTTGCAATAAGGGTTTGAAATTTCTGTTTGCAGTGCCTGACTTCATCCCTTCCTGGACTAAGGAGTAGGATTACTTTTGCTTCTAGATAGATTTAACCTAATTTAATAGTGGTATGACAATTGGAGGCATAAAGTGTAACTATCAACATCTTTTCAAAGAACACAAATGCTACTTCCAGAACAATTCCAGTAATAAATTTCTTGTTTTTAGGGATTCCCAAAAGTTTCAGTGAATGACCCATAGAATGCTTTTAACATACAGAGTGAGATCACTCCTTCTATTTCTATAGTATTTATTAATAGGTTATCATTTTCTTAGGTAATAATTGTATATCATAATATTGGATTCAAGGAATACCATAGGGGGAGAAAAGCAGATGAAACGAGGATTTGACAGTATTCAATGATAAAAATCCATCTTCCTGGATGTTGTTAATACAGAAATGTAAAATGTTCCCATCTGTCTAAGCCATCAGTTTCTGATGCACTCCCTGGAGGAAGTGGCTGAAAAGTCATTTCCACCTAATGGGTTGTTAGGTTGCCTCTGTATTGTAAGTTGGTGGTTGCAGCCCACTTCCTCTAAGACAAAGGTCTGTGTCTCTAAAACCCCATCACCACTGACACTAATTGGCATTGCTGTCGGCCTGAGCTGTGAAAGTAGGTCTGAGTGGGCAAAGAGGGGCACACTGGTAGTTTGTATGGCACTATGGAGAAGACTTTCCCTCAGATTTTGCTAGTATGTACACTACATTTTGATTTTCTTTTTCATGTAGTTTTTATCTTCTTCAGCATTGTTACTTGACTTGGGAAAAATTTGTTGAAAGTCCCTTGGCAAATTGCAATGTCATTGGAAGGTATCCACATCATATGTATAATGTCGGGGCTTGAAAATACTAACACACTTACTTGTGAAAATGAGTATTAAATAATTAAGATTATTAGTAATAACTGTAGTAAATTCACCAATTTCACCTCACTTTTTTATACATCTAATAAACTAACATTTTGTTGTGTGTGTGTGTGTATGTGTGTTTTTTTTTCTTAAGTAAGAAGCCAGAAGAGGGCATATTAGTCTTTCAAAAATCAGTTTGGGAGCCATTTGGCCCAATTCAGTTACAATTACCCTAAATTAGGCACAGGATTTGCTTTGTATTCATAAGGGTCAGGAGTGAATGATTTAATTCCTGCCACGGGTTTGGAATGACAAAAGTATGAAAGCAAATTATCACCTTCCCTTAAAAATTTTTAATTATGACAAAGCTTGATTGCTGCATATTGCTTCCGCACTTTGATGATCGTGTATAAAAGAAGAAGGAGAAACATTACTGAGCGCTTATTATATAAGGGATGGACTGCACTGGGCACTTTCTATACATTACCTTTTAAAATTTACAGATATTATCAGACAACACCTCCCCACCCCACCCCGCCAAGAGAAAAGATTGGCTGTGGTCATGGCCAGTTGTAGGCAAGCTTTCTACTTTCTTACATGTATATTGAAAAACTAGTGAGTGGTGTCAGGAGGGAGAAGGGAAATTACTAAGGGAATTGATTACTCATATTAATCATTTATGTCTTTTCCTTGCATCCATTTAAAATGAAAATGGATAGCCATTTAGGTACCCAGAGTCTGCCCTCCCTAGCTTCCTCTTCCCTCTCTGTCAGTGCCAGGCTCAGGACTGTGTAGTAGAATCTTGCTTCACCAGTTGGCTTGGATCTCAGCTCCCTGTGAGAAGCTCTGCTTTCTAATCTTGGAAAAGCTCCTGAGGCCTTCCTTGGGAAACTATTTACTTCCCTCTTGATGTCTAAAGGGATGCAAAACAAGTTCTGGGATTTCCCTTTACCCCCCTGAGGTCCTTTATGCAGAGTATCTTCTTGCATTTCCGTTCCTTTGCTTACTTCTGGACACAGTTTCTTTCCCTTATGGGTCTCACTGTAGTGTTAACAATTAACAGAGCTAGGGAGGGAGAGCAAGGTACCTGAGGTACCCAGGGTATAAAATTTGAGGAGGTGATTCTCTTCAGGGTTGTCCAAGTTAACTTGAATTTCTGATTCATTGATTCTAGATTGTGGCCCTGGACACCTGTATGTCTATAAAGCACTACAGATGATTCTGACATACATCTGTTGTTTTTTTATATTTAACAGATAAAGGTTTATTTTGCTTTGTTTAAAGAAGTAGAAAAATTTGGCCTATAGCTTTAGGAAAATGAGATTGTACTCTGAAAACCTTACTTTCTCAGCACATTGACAAATCTCACCTTTGAATTACATACTCCCAATGCCCTGTTTAAGATGTCTACATAATAAAAGATGCATCATCACTAATATTTATGGTTCCCAAATTAAAGCAAGAAGTGGTGGGATTATTAGCACACATTTTACATTTCTCACTTCTCTTTTTTATGTTTTATTTTCTGAGATGAAAGGGTAATATGCCTCAGAATTGTGTTCAGAGAGCCTGAAGTTATTAACTCAGGTATAAGAGCTTCACCCACAAACTACCTTTATTAGCTGATAACACTACCACTTTATACTACTACTCGTACCAGAAGATTTCCTGCCCATCATTAATTTTTTTAAATTAAACAAGCAGATTAATTCAGAGGGCAGAGGGAAATCAAAACTTGGAGAATCAAAAATACTTTTCATGGAGCTATATATTTAAAATGATGCTTTGGCAGGTAGAATATGGGGTAGATAAAGCATTGGATACTCTAAAATTTGTTATTCTCTGATTAAGGAATAAAAAGCTGAATTTTTCAGTAGACTAGTTGTCTAAAAGAAAACAATACTATGCAAATACATGCCCACTTACCTTTCTACCTTTTCTACTTTACTTTTCTCAGAAGCATACCTTCTCATAGCTGTGTCTTGGTGTTAAACAACTTGAACAGGCTCAGCGCTTGTGGCTCAAGTGGCTAAGGCACCAGCCACATATACCTAAGGTGGCGGGTTCGAATCCAGCCTGGGCCCGCCAAACAACAATGATGGCTGTAACCAAAAAATAGCTGGGCGTTGTGGTGGGCGCTGTGGTCCCAGCTTCTTGGGAGGCTGAGGCAGGAGACTCGCTTGAGCCCAGGAGTTGGAGGTTGTTGTGAGCTGTGATTCCACAGCACTCTACCCAGAGGGACAGCTTGAGGCTCTGTCTCAAAAAAAAAAAAAAAGAAAACTTGAATATAGGTAATATATTTTACAATTAGAGTAATAGCTTCACGTCTATTGGATATGATTAAATATAAAATATTAAAACATGCTTAGGCTCGGCGCCTGTGGCTCAATCGGCTAAGGCGCCAGCCACGTACACCTAAGGTGGCAGGTTCGAATCCCCAGCCCGGGCCCGCCAAACAACAATGATGGCTGCAACCCAAAAATAGCCGGGTGTTGTGGCGGGTGCCTGTGGTCCCAGCTACTTGGGAGGCAGAGGCAGGAGACTGGCTTGAGCCCAGGAGTTGGAGGTTGCTATGAGCTGTGATGCCATGGCACTCTACCCAGGGGGATAGCTTGAGGCTCCATCTCAAAAAAAAAAAAAACAAAAAACATGCTTATAGCAAGTTCATGGATATTCAGATAATGTTTCAGTGAAAATAATATTGAATCATGCTATCCTGATCTATTTATGGATAACACAAGTGGAACATACTTAGTTGTGCAAATTGGTTAGGAACAAGTCCACTTGTAAATTCCTCAGCTACTTTGCAGAAATCCAGCTAGCGTTAGTTTCATAAAGAGCGGTATCTGTGGTCATCGGTGTGCAGTCCTTCATGGATTATTTAAAATATGTAACATGGTCTAGATATAGGTTTGGTATAGATAAGGGTTCTAAATGTGGGTAAGTGATAAATACAGTAAAACTTTATTGGATGTCACTGTCTTCTTTTATCATTGTTCTTAGACAAACAATGTGTGTGTATACACACAATGTCTTGTGTGTATTTGTGCATGAAGTAATAATTGGTTTATCCTATGGTACTCATTTTGAATGAGTGGAAGCACTACATCATATGGAAAAATATTGTAAATCATCAGTGAAAAAAATCAGATGTATGAAAGTGTTGTACATATCTTAATATGTTACTCGTTTTTTAAAATAATAACTAATAAGCAGGATTCTGTAACAGTTCACCTGTTATATTCTTTCCCAGAACTGGAAGACAGATTGGGGAGATTTCATCTGTCTGTGCAGAGAATTCATATTGAGTCTCTCAGACTACTCACCTTTACTTAAAGACAAGTGGAGGGAACCATTCATTTGGAGAAGGTGTTAGAAGGCTGTGTGTTTTGTTATGATAGGCTGCTGTATGTTGTAGCTTTCCTTTATAGCTGCCTTGTAGCAAGGGAAAGACAATATTGAATTTCTACTTTCTTTTTGATCCAAGGAAGTTATAAATCTCTATTGTACATGAGTAATAGTTTAGTTCTTCACATTACCTGAATATGATTGGCATAGCTCAAATGCCTAATCTCTCTGCCTTTAAATTAGTTGGAAGGAGCAAGAGGTATATTTTTGTTTTGTTTATTATACTTCTAGCACTGTCTTTAAGAGTAGTAGACTCAGTAAATGACACCATGAATGCTTTGTCTGGGGTAGACCACATACATTTCAAGGGTGCTACTCTTTAATGTTTCAAGTTGTGTTTGTACATTGTAAATGGATTTTGCAAAGACTAAAGTTCTACTTGCAGTTGTCCTTTTACATTTCTGTTCATTTATTCACATTTAAACCACAATTTATTTAATATTTTAGTAACACTTGGATTAAGGAAGAAAAGGGGAAACTTCCAGAACTAATTTTAAGGAAATAATATAGAAAAATATATATTTCGATATTTGGCTTCTTAAAAAAACAGAAAGTATTGTCATTTAATTCACAGACAGAGGCAGTAGATGTTGCCCCATTCAAGGATAAATGCATTGCTTGTAAGGGAGCCAGTGCCTGGCTCTTGAGCTGTGGTGAGTCTGTTTTTCTCTTTTTGATTTCAGGAAGACTATCAATAGAAAGTAGTTTGGAAGTAGAATGATGGTAATGGTTGAGGGGAAGGTATTCTTTACTATACTGACAGACATAAGGTTAGAATGTTATTAGTGTTGCCTAGAACAGCAGCTAGGCATGTAGCCTTAGAAGGTGTTATTTGTAGTGTATCTAAAATGTCTCTTCCCTAGGTGAGTCTGTTCTGCTACAGCCAAGCCTTCTAAAAATGTTTACCTCTTTTTTACTCTTATCTGAAATTGGACGACCAGGCAATGATTTCTGTATAGCAAACTGCATATTTTGGAGGTGAATTTGTGCTGGGTGTTCCTTGTCAATTTTATGGTTTCCATTTTTAGGAAATTATGCCTCGAATTTATAGATAATAGCAATAGTCATTTTAGTAACTTAATCTCTTTGTTTAAAAATTCACACAATTTTACAAATGTTATATCCACTTAAAAGCTTTATCTGCTTTTATTTTTTCCTGCAGTGTGATAATACTTAGAAAATCTGAGTACAATATAAATTATATATTGATAGCCTTTTAGGAGACTGACAGAATTCAATTTCTTAGAAAGTTGTTATGGAACCAAAGGTTTGACAGATGAATGTAAAATGTCGAGCAAGTGATGTGAATAGTAACAAAGATTTTTATTTCATTTCTGTCAATTACCTATGCAACTATTATTAATTTTATAGGTTCTTATTCTCTTCAGGTATGCATATAGGGTCTCTTTCATCAAGAGGGATATATGTCTATGCTGAGAGACAAATGACTGGTTTGTAGACCTTAATTATTTAATGAAAAGATTCAATGAGATCTCAATATTTGAGATTTAAATCCTCAAAACTCGAAGGGTAACATAGGAAAACCAGGCATCGAACAAAAAGGATATCATTTTTATGTGATAGATAAGTTATATTTGAAATCATAATTAGCTTTGTACAAGTAGGAGCAGATTTATTCTGTATACTTAAGATTATGGGGGAAATGACATAAAAGCACATGCAGATAAAGCTTGTGCCTTTGGTGTATAAAGCAAATATCTAAATATATGTCTATTTGTGTCCACATGCAGAGTTAAAGGACACTTTTCCGTGAAAAAATGCATTCCTTTAGAATTGCTGTAGATTTTCATAATTTTTTAAAGCATTTCCATTGTAACCTACATCAAAAGGGCAGCCAGGGTTTTTTGTGTCTGACTATACATATGCATTATAAAAAAGTGAGTCTACTGTAATTACCAGTTTGCAGAGCGAATTCCTGCAGGGTTTGTACTCTCCCCATTAGTAAAAGAGATAAGTTGAAATGTATTAAAATTTCACTGTACAACTGGGAGTTTTTGTTCACAGTAAATGTGTTAATGTTTCTTCATTGCTTGACTGTTTGTGTTTAAATTTAGGCAGCGTGCCCAACAGGGACAAAATTATAGGATAAAGCTATGTATAAAAGAAAATCCTTCAGAGAGCACCAATAAGACTCTTTTTAAAAATAAGCAGTTACATATAACAGTACATGGCTGCAGCCACAGAGAAAAGTTTTATCTGTCTATTTAAGAATTATTGGAATTTTTCTTTCCCTTGTGTAAAAGTTAAGAGGACCTAGCTTATGTCAATAGCTAATACACTTTGATGTAAAAACATCCATTATTTTATCCAGTGTTATTCCTGCAAAAAGAAAAAGAAACGATTCTTTTCTGTTGTTCTTATGATGAAGGGAGGCTAATAGCATTTTGAGAGAGAGGTGATAGATCACATTTTCTTCCCTAGTAATGGAATTCTTGCTTGTTAAGAATTCTAATTACAGCCTGTTATATTTTTGGAGTATTTTTCTCTGCTTCTCTTCGTTGCCATGAACTTAGTAAATACAATTACTCACGTAGATAGGCATACGTTTTAAAAAATTAATATACAACCACTATCACGTAGGGTGAAAATACAGGATAAAGGGTTCTATTTCTTTGCAGTCTAGAGAGGGCAGAAGTTGCAGTTATCTATAAACGCTGGCTGCATAAGCTTTGGCCAGCCAGGGAATTAACACTCCTCTCTCTCTTAAATGTTGAAAACATACTGTAGTTTTTAGTGTTTACATTTTTCAGTTTCTTCTGCCTGCTTTCCTGCAAGTGAAAATGAAAGAATTTGCCAATAGCTATAAGCTGTCTCAAATGTCTCAGACCCACAATATAAACCATGTAAAGAAACAAAAATAAAATAGAAAATTTCATTTTGAAATGTTGCTATCTTAGAAATAATGTTTTGTAATTTATTTAATGTGTATAGATATGTAGAGAGGGGAGAGAGAGAGAAGGTATGCATATGCGTGTGTTAGTTGTTTGTACCCATTTGGTCATGGTTCTGTAGGAAAATATGAAAATCCCCTTGAATGTTTCATGTTGTGTAATAGGTTTCCTTAAGGAAATATATTTTCCCCTTAAATATTTTTAATATTTAATTTTAATTTTCCCCTTGAATATTTTTCTTAAATAGGTTTGTCCACCTCCCCCCATCCACACCAAAAAACATTTAGATTTCCTCCTCACACTGTTCTTTAAAACACAAATTTTTAACTGATAGACCTTGAAGTTCTTCAGAGTCATTACTTTCTTTTGGCTAATTCGTAGAAAGGCGCCATATGAAAATTGGATTTTTGATCTGATGGAGTGATTCTTGAGTTCTTATGAACCATTTATAGTCTATCAAGTAAATCCTTCTTAGTTCACGGATTATTGACCCAATGGACCATATTAGCTGCTTCGAAGCTGTTATAGCCCATTATGTTGATTCAGCTGACACACATGTGAACTCAGTCCACATGGCCAAGATGACATTAACATTGTTCTGGAAGATCCTTTTTTTCTCCCAGAAGGCTTTCTATTTATTTCTTAATTTTCAAGAGTTAGCTCAAAGTTCCTGACAACCATTGCTAAGTTTCTCACTTTGCTTAGTAATATTGAAGCATTTATTAGCAGCTAGATGATCAGCTCTTTCCTGTCTTTCTCTGTAAGTATATGTCTTTTTACTAAACCAAGTAATCTTTAATAGAAAAAAGAGCATACTATTTTTTTCATTGTGCTCTTGAGAACATTTTACCCTCAGATGGTTGTAGATCCCATAGAAATTTGTGGAATTTCTCCAAGCATTTGAATTTAGCCCTTTGAATTGGGGAAAACCACCTTTTAGAAGAAATGATAACATTATATTTTTAAAAAACATATTAGCTGAGAAGTTTCCCTTGGAAAATTACTGTGACTCTAGCCACTGGTAAAATCAAGATGTGTCTTCATTGATTTATATGAAGCTCTAATGAAGCCAGTCCAGGTCTCAGCACTGATCCCTGGGGAATCTGTGACCTGACATAAATAACGTATAAGGGGGCACTAGACTGTTCATCATATCATTATATTTATTTGTAATAGGTATGATTCCTTTGGTGATACCTGCTTTAGGCAAAGAAACACATTTTTTTGTAATCAGAGATAATAACAATGTACAGTTATTTCAAAATGTTTGTTGAAATGTGTTACTAATTCACAATCCCAAAAAAGATATAAATAAAATGCTATATAATAAACCAGATGTTCTTGGGAGTAGTTTATTTTACTTTTGCAAATTTTGGCATTTCTTTCCTTTTTTTTTTTTTTTTTTTTTTTGAGACAGAGTCTCACTGTGTCACCCTTGGTAGAGTGTTGTGGCGTCATAGCTCACAGCAACCTCCAGCTCCTGGGCTTAGGCAATTCTCTTGCCTCAGCTTCCCAAGTAGCTGGGACCACAGGATCCTGCCACAATGCTCGGCCCTTTTTTTGTTGTTGTTGGAGTTTGGCCGAGCCAGTTTGAACCTGCCACCCTCAGTCTATGGGGCTGGCGCCCCTACTCACTGAGCCACAGACGTCACCCTCAAATTTTGACATTTCTTGATAGAACCATTTAAAGACTGTATAAAATAATGTTCTGAGTTACTTTCTTCATCTAAAATGTACCACTTTGCAGAAAATTCTAGTGTAAATTGTTAACTGCTTACTTAGCAGTTTATTCTACCTTTTCAGATTGCTTAAAACTTTACCCATCCCTCCCCATTTCTGTGCAGTTTTGTTCACATCTCCAATTTAGTCATAAGCTCCTGTTGGAACTGGAAAAGTACCTGAGGAAATCTCATTGAGGAGGAAGGTAGCAAGGGGGATTATTCTTCCTCTTTCCTCTCATACCCAGGCAGAGTGGAAAGAGCCCTGGATTACTTGACTGCAGCCATTTAGGGACATTTCCAAGCTTCATTTCGTGCTGTTTGAAAAATCTCTTATTTCAGGGATTGTGATGATTAAATCTGAGAACGTATTTGAAGTATTATGCAAGCTTCATAGCACTCTACAAACATGGGATATTACTAGTCTCACAATGTCTGCCTCAGTTGGTCTCGGTAATCAATTGTCATTTGAAGTGTTAAATTCTAAAATGCAACTTTTCTCCCTTGTTGCTTCACTGGGGTAAATTTTTTC
This sequence comes from Galagoides demidoff, assembly GCA_963574575.1. Taxonomy (NCBI): domain Eukaryota; kingdom Metazoa; phylum Chordata; class Mammalia; order Primates; family Galagidae; genus Galagoides; species Galagoides demidoff. The sequence continues at coordinate 9,887 of CAUYQV010079795.1, forward strand.
ACAAACCTAAAGGAGTAAATCTAGTTAAAAGGTCACCTACTTTTTGCTCTTGCTTGGTAAATGGATTGATTACAGTGCTTTGGCATTTGAAATAATGTGGCCAGCTCCTTTTAGACAGAGGATAAAGATTTAGATAAAGCACTCCTTTCTTAAAGGAGCCCTTCGCATATCATCTAGGAAGGGAAAGTTATCGTAGAATTTGGATGATATCTTACATTTGGCACAACTTGGGACATCTCCTTTACTTTTTTACTAGGTCACCAATGTATGATCACCATGCGAATCATTCTTACCTGGATTGGAGGTGCTTTTGAAATATATCAGAATTTAGGCTTTATCTTGTTTTGCTTCTGGCTTAATGAGGAATAGTTTCTTTGTGAAGTGTTTAAAGGCTTATAAGTATTCTTGCATGTCATTATAAATCCCTTCTTAATGTCTTCTCTATCATATTATATTAGTAATTGTTTTCATGAATGCCATAGAGAAATGTAATCACATTACCACCTTTCAAATTGCATTAGTGAAAATGATAAAATGTATATCAATGGAATACAAAACTGCTGATTCAACATTAAGGTGTGGAATGAGGTGATTATTACTTAGCATTTATATGATATCAGAGGTGCTTTGGCTCCTTATGTAAAGTTATATATTCTGGTAAATACAGACTGGGTTTAGTTACAATATGGTTATTTTTTTACAGTGAGCTAACCCCTTATTTTCAATTTGGTGATAGGTATGTTCATGGAACAAGTAATTCCTTTCTAGTTATGTTATCACAGCAGCCAAAGTAGTTTGTAAAATTTAGTAAGTATATAGGCAGTAAGTGGCATATCTTAATTGATAACTGTTAGGTCAGAAAATAAAATATTTTTGTCCAAATTGAGATACCTTTTTATTTTATGTTTTTTCAGTATTAGTAATTGTCTAACAAAGAGCTTATATTACCGCAGACCAGATGTAATTGATAAAACATAAACACATACACCAAAGCTTGCATATATTTTGATGACAGAGAAGCCTTGGTACTTTCCTTATATAATTGGCTATATCCCGCTGTTGATTTTTACTCTGAGTTTCTAAATTATTTAAATGAGGCCTTTCTTATGTCTATTGATACTAGGTTGTGATCGGAAGGTAATGACTACAGATGCTCATTGGATCTGTGTCGGTGAAAATTTATGCACCTATGTATGTCCCTTTCTCCCTGTTCGTATTTATGTATTCACATAGTCTAAGAAACATTCACACTCATATATAAATACACATATCCCCCAGAAGTTTGTGCTTTTCTGGCTTTGTCCCTTTTCCTGAACCAAGTTGGTTTTCATAACCTTTACTGAAGTAATTTTTGCATCACAGTAAATTGAGGAATGTTTATGGTCATACAAATGGCAAAACTCACCATTGTCAATTCTTAACAAATTTTCTTAAGAGTTTTTTAATACCTTGACATTAGTATTGCTGAGCATTATAACTGTGAGGTTTTCTTTCTGTTTTACTCTCAATTTTCTTTTCTTTCTTTTTTTTTTTTTGAGACAGAGCCTCAAGCTGTCGCCCTGGGTAGAGTGCTGTGGCATCACAGCTCACAGCAACCTCCAACTCCTAGGTTCAAACAATTCTCCTGCCTTGGCCTTTCAAGTAGCTGGGACTACAGGTGCCTACCACAACACCTGGCTATTTTTTGGTTGCAGCCGTCATTGTTTCTGGTGGGCCAGGGCTGGATTTGAACCTGCCAGCTCAGGTGTTTGTGGCTAGTACCTTAGCTGCTTGAGCCACAGGTGCCAAGCCTACTCTCAAATATTTGAAGGATGCCTTAGATTCACTTACATGTATTTACGCATTTGAATATTGAAGATCTACTAAGTGAAAGATAAATATGCTGCATTATGTCTCCTGGGGAACAATATCTTATGGAATTAAGTGGTTTAACAATGCTGAAAGAAAGTAGGAGGTATAATGGGATTTTCTTCCCCTTTCTAACTAGCTTTATTGAGATATATTCCACAACATATATTTCATCTGTTTAAAATATATAATGTAATGTATTTTAGTATATTTGTAGTTATATAAACCATCACCATAGTAATTTTGGGAACATTTTCATCTCCTCAAAAAGGAACTCCAGACCCTTTAGATATTACCCCCAACCCTAGGGAACTACTAATCTACTTTCTTTACAGATTTCCTTGTTCTGGATATTTCACTTAAATGAAATCTTGTAACATTTGGTCTTGTGTGACTGGCTTCTTCAACTTGACTTAATATTTTCAAGGTTCATTCAAGTTGTAGTGTGTATCAGTAGTCCATTTCTTTTTATGGCCAAATAATTTCCATCATATTAATATACCAAATTTTGTTTATCTGTTTTTCAGTTGATGGAGGGATAGTGCCTTTTAAAAAATAAGGTTTTAAATCTCCTGATTTTTAACAGCAAATACTGTTCAAAGATCAACTTTTCCCATTGATCTCTTTCAGCTATTTTAAACATGTTTGTTATGGATATAATGTCTTTTCTTGGTTTGTAACTTTTTTCATTGTGGTGTTTTCTTGAATTTTAACCCTCTCTGAATTGCCTAGCTTTTTGTTCACTGTTTAAACCAATAGCATCTGGCCTTTGTAGTGGGTCTGGACAGATTCATGTGTTTCCAAATCTTGTGTCTCAGTCATATGATCTAATTTGTTTTCTGTTGAAAAGACCAAGAAATTTCAGAGCACATTAGGGATAACAAAATGATCATTTTTTTATCAGCTTGCTATTTCTTGTTACATTAAAAACAATTGGACAAATGTAAGGAAACTTTTTTTGAAAGGTTATTTTTTTTTTTTATTTTCTAGTTATGTTACCATTGGGTAAAATACACACTTTACCCATAGTTTTCTATTACATGAACTTTTGAGTGGGTTTTGGAAGGAGACAGAATAACTTCATTGATTTACTCTTGCTTTTATTACTATTACATTATGAATGGTGGCATTTACTTTGAAGTTTCACCTTCTTGTGGGCCCTTAGATTTTAGAGTAAGCTTTATAATCACTGATAATCACTTGTCAACTGTGTGTGTTGCCCATTCAGACTCAAGTTTATAAGTTTCTTGTATAAATATAGAAAATAGGCCCATCTTACTAAAACCATGTAGATTTCTATTAGATGTCTCACAGTCAGCCTTAGACTTTTTAGGTTATTCATAAAACTTCTGTGCAGGATCTTTTGGTCTGTGTTCTGTGTCTATCTAGTTCACATCTTTTTGGTTCATTTTGAATATCTGATTGCAGAACTCTTCAGTACAAATGGTTATTCCTCTACTTTCATCATATATGAGTTTTACATTTAAGTAAAAATAAATTTCTCATGCAGTTGTGTAGTTTGTGTTAGTCATGAGTAAGCTCAGTACTTGCCCACCATGCAAAAAAATGCAGAATTCCTTTGCTCAAGCTGTATCGTGAGTTGGCCAAATTTAGGAGACTGAATTCTTCTATAAAGGCAGTAGTTACATAAATTTTCCAAGTCACTTAGTTTTACATATTAGCCATATGAAAGCAAAAAGGAAAACTTTACTAAAAATTATGCAGGGAGATATTTTCTGGCTTAACCATCCCTACTTACTGTCATGTCTTTGTAACTTATACACAAGATGTGGAACTGTACTTTTTTCATCTTTTTAGTCATGTACAAGATCACTTTCTTCATTCACAATGCTTTGTAACTGTTACTTTGTAATTCATGCAATGTATTCTACAGTAATCCTACAATCACTAGCTTTCAGATTCATTACAGGTAATGTTCTATTCCACACTTTTTCCCCTGGGAAAAAATCTTTTAAGAACAATTTTTCTACCCAGTAAAAAGAGTTAATTTGACCTTTGACACTATACATACCTTTTATTCTGGGACATGTTTATATTCAGAGGTGAATAAATATATGAAGTAATGAATTACTACAAAGTTAATTATAACATAGACTATTCTGTATTTTCATGGAGTGTTTGCCAGTTTTACATATTTATGATATCTATATGTGATTTTTCAAAGTAGTCGATTTCCTATTTCAGTAGGAAATTTGTTCTTTTCTGGCAAATGTTATAATGGAATTTTATTTTATTATTATTTTTAGAAATTTGTTCTTATAAAAGATAAAAGTGGTGAATCGTGTTGCTGGCAATCCTTACAGTCAATTTATTTATATACCTAGATTGTAACACTTAAGTTTACAGTAAAGCTGATGGGATAGAATAGATGCTAGAGTAATGATTAGCTTTTTCTACAGTTTAATTTTAATGTCGGTCACATACTTAACTGTTAAACATTTGAAAATGTGTCAAGTAAAATTTCATAATTCAAGTTGCAAATCTTGCTACATACTCCCTTGACATAAGCAGGGAGAAAGCAGATTTAAGAAGGATTTTTGTTGTATATAGGAGACTGAACAGAGTCAATGACCACATGAAGGGAACACCTTATAATTAGGTTGTTTTGTTTTGTTTTGTTTTGTAGAAAACCAAAACAGAGAATTAAATGGGTTTTATTTTTAAAGTTTTTTTCCCCTTTTATTATGATCGTTATCTACATGTGTTGTATGTTTTTGTTTGCTCCATGGGTTTATTTTGCCTTTTGTTATTTTGTGTCAGATAACTATGGTAAATGTTCCCAAACTAGGAAAAGCTAATAGGAGATTTATATATTAGCCTCCCATATGATGATACTTTGTGAAGTAACTGAAGCAACAGTTTGTGCTTTCCTGAGAAATATCATTTTGTAAGAAGATTACTGTTCAATACACATAACTTGCAGAGTGCAAGCCAGTTATGAGGCATAGTTAAGCTAAAGAGACTTCAATTTTAGTGATAACAAACTATCACATATATAAAGCTTAGGAACTCATCCAAAATACTTACAAATGCATGTTTATTTAATGTTCAAATATAAACATATTACTGACTGAACTTTAAATTTTTTTTTGCAAAATTATCCTTTGTGTATTTTGATGTACTTTTGAATATGAATATTTGTAATTTATTTTTATTGTATCTTTTCTTCAGTTTTCTATTGGTAATGGAAATAAATTGAGCCGTGATTGGAAGATTTATCTTGCTCTCCATTACATCATTTAAGAGCTATTTGTAACACACATAAACATTTCTGAACCCTAATATTAAAACAGATAATAATCTATATACCCACCTTAGAGGATTATACTATGAATACTATGTTATTATGTATATCAAAGTGTTCATTTATTCATTAAGACTAAAATATATATTAAGCATTTTACTAGATATTGGAGTAAAACAATACATGAGGAAAAATCATAAGGGAAAAACTTAATCATTTAAATATAATATATGGGAAATATTTTGAGACCATAAATGATTGTCATTTATTGAGCTTTTACTGTTGCCAGGCAGGCTAACACATACTTTATTATTTCATTTAAGTTTTTTGCCATTGTTGTAATGTCACTCTTACTGTTATTTTACAGATGAGGAAAAGGGCTCAGAGAATTATGGATTTCTTTAAGTGCCTTTAGAGCACCTGTTATGATATTTGCCACTATATATTGTAAGTCCAACAGTCATTCATTCTGTCTTGCCATCATGGAGCTTAATCCTAGAGGGGGAAACAGACTCAAATCAAATAATCACACAGATAAATGTAACATTCACAACCTGTGATAAGTGCTGTGATAGAGCCATTAGGATATAGGAGACTTAATGGAAAATTTGTCTTGAATGGGAGACAGGGCACTTGCCCTGGGGAGTGAGTGATCTTGAATTGAAATCGGAAGGATGAGTAGCAGTTCACAGTGCAAGTGGGGATTGGAAGGTGGGTGTGTAGAGAGCATTCGTTTGGAGAAATAGGGAAGGAGAAGGCAGAGTAACAGTTCTGCTAGTAGGAAGAAATGGACAGAAATTTGAAAATAACTTCAGCAAAGCAAATGGCTTACAAAAAGATCAGAGATGTGGGACACTGAGAAGAGAGAATGTTCATTGACATGGGGAGGAGAGAGGAATGGATAGGTTGTGAGGAGCCAGTCGTGACTGCCTTGGTGTGATTGTAACTCAAGATTCCTAGTTAGTGGCATGGAGAGCTCACCCTGGATCTGCGACTTTACTAGTTGAGTGACTTCAGATAAGGTAGTGAATTATCTCTACCTCAGTTTCTTCACTGGAGAAATAAAGGCAATAATTAATAGTAACAACTTGATGCTATTTTCTGAGGATTAAAGGGTCAATATTATTAAATTACCTGAAGGTCTGGAAATGGCAAATATTCAGTAAATCTAGTTATTATTAATTATAACAGGTCATAGTTTGCTGTTATAAATAAACAAAAATCTTGGTTTGGTGGAGAAAAGCATAGAGGAATAAAGAGGGAAAGATGGTACTCCTCAAAAGTGTGTAAGGGCCTCCTTGTTCTCAGAGTCTCTGTCCTAAACCTACCAGCCACAAACCCCAAACTGTCAAGTCCTTGAGCACATAGACGATGCCATTCGTTTGCTGCCACTTAAGGCAGTGCCTGGCTCCGAAGTGATTTTGCATAGTGGTTTTTGCATAGTGATGATATTTGAAGCTGTAGGAGGACATGAAGTTGCCAAATTAAGGAACGAAGAGCCTGGCCGTGAGAAACACCTGTATTTATTTACAGTGGAGAGAGAGTGAGTAGTTGCTGCCAGAAAAACTAGGATAGTCAGTCTGTACTGCCTAGGAGTGAAGGGGAGATAGTGCCACAAGCTGCATCAAAGTCTGGGACAAGGAGACTAGAAAAAGGACCAGATGTGATCCTGCCTCTAAGAGCAGTTTCAAGAGAGTGTGGGGGCAGGATCCAGATCGCAGAATTAAAATGTAGGTGGTGGAGAGGAAGTGAAGCATTGGTTGCTGGGTGCATGGATTTCTCCTTCAAGAAATTCATGGTAAAGGTAAGCGGAAGAAATATTTACTTTAAGTAAGTTGAAACCTTAATAAAATTTAAAAGAATTTAAATTTAAAATTATTTTTGCTGTTGCTGGGGAGTTGAGGAAAAGCTGATCATGTAAGAACTGAGGAAAGAGTTACAGGGCACCTTTGGTCTAGGGTCCTGCCTCATCCAGACCTGAATACTAATCCCTGCATATATAAGTGGGAACAAAATCTGACTGAACTGTCTCTTCTTTTGTTCATCTCTGCATTTTCAAAGCTTGTAGTTCAGATAATGTAAACACATACAGCATGGCCTTGTTCAGAGTGCCCAGAAGAGAGTTAGAGGCGTTCAGACGTGAGCTGAATGAAATAAGAAGCAGACGTGCTCAGAAGAATGAAAGCTCATTCATTTCTACCCTTACTGTATGTCTCCTTGTAACACATGTACATTTTTGAGGTTTAACTGCCTTTGATAGTTTTATAATTTATGTTTTCTAAGTGTTGGTAAGTTGGCAAGTGATCACATTGGTTCTATTTTGTTGTGAATAAATAGGATGTCAAACTTTTATGCCATTTCAAAAATGTTATTTAGAATAAAACTTCCTTTGAAGCCACAATAGTCTCTTACTCAAAATATTTATTTAGACCATATTGTTTAAATATATGTAATTCCCTTAAGGGACAATTGTAGTCTATATAAATCTGAATTTAAAACAAATAAACCTTCTGGAATTCATGGAAATACAGAATGGATATTCCATTGCTTAAGTGTTTATATACAAAAGGAGTTGAGGTGTTCCAATGTTTGTATGTTTAGGTACAAAAAGAGTAGAATTTATAATAAGAAATGGTGATCTGAAAAGTTTTACTCCCAAATGTGCCAGATGTATAAAGTTATTTAGAAAATCAAAATATTTGTATCATAGACTAGTTCAGAGTAAGTGAATGAATGAATGATTGAACCAGTTGAAAAATAAATATACATAAAAGTAAATTCACACTCTTAATTTGCTCTGATCTTGAATATAACTATGATTAAAGTTGATGGATGTATGCTTTAAACACAACACAAAACTAGGATATTTCTGTAAAATAATTAAATTTCAAATTATAATTTAAAGTATTTATTTATCTTACGCTGGAGTTTGTACTTAGCTGTCTTTGAAAGATCATCTTTTTTATTGGTTCTCCTTTGATTTTTGTAAGGCAGAGGGCATTATTTTAAGCATTTATGAAATCTATTATTGTACTTCAAATTATATAAATGTTTTAATGTTAACATAGGTCCCATATCTATATTTATTATTAGTTTGTCAAGTACCTTGTTTTAAGTGGAAACACTGTGTTCTAAGCTCTGTTTTTTTTGGTCATTGTACAATCATGTTGTGAATTCATTAAGCAATGAACATGTTACTTTAAGAAACTGTCTCTAACCTGGGAAGTTCTAATATGTTTCTTAGTAAACTATTGAAATAAGAACTTTTGGAAGAAACACTCCACTATAACCTACAAATTCCTTTAATCACCAATAAATATAGCCAACTTTCACAAGCTAGCTAATGTGCAATTGGACCACTGTTGACATTGGAAGAGAGACCTCAAAATATCAGGCAAATTAATACAATTGAATACTTCCTGAGAAAAAAACAGAAGAGCAAATTAGGGATGAAGGTGAAATATAAATGGAGTCTACAGTGAAGACTCTAGCATCTGATACCAAGTATGGATCCATAGATTTATTGTTAATTAATGAAAGAGAAATACTTTACACTTACCTGATCCAAAGCACAGGGAATAGTAAAAGCCCATTCAGTCTTATTCTCGGTAAATGGAATTTGTCCCAACCATGTTAACAATATCTAAAATATTGCCTGTTGCATATATCTAAAAGTCCAAATGGTTTCAAATAAGAGCATCTGGACCTTTGTGAGTGAGTGCGTCTTTTGGGCACAGAGCTGTGATGTTAGGTATTCCCATGCCCACCACCCTAAATCAGCAATCGTTGATTGCATCTGAATCTGCAGGGAGATCTTTTTCTGGCAGTTCAAGTAGTTACAGTAAATTGTTAATCTGTGAATAATCAGACTAAATACCTTCTCGCTTTAGAATTTCTATGCAAATTAGAATGAAATGTATGAGATAAATTTATTGACTTGATCTCATATAGTTAAGGAAGATGGGTCAGCCTTAGCATAATTTTTAAATATAGGTTTTTATTCATAATAAGTCACATTCCATTTATGCTAATTTTCTGTAGATTCACTTTATAAGATAACCTGGTAAGGTAATTTTTTGAAGTACTTATAAGGAAATGAGGATTTTTTTAGTTTTTCAGTTTTCTGATACAATTATACTATTCTTTATAGGTATAATATATTTGTGTAAATGGCTTTTCGTGTTTCGTATCCAATCTAACACCAAAATTTAAACTTTCTTACATCACCATTAAAATATAAAGAAGAGTGTTTCGTATTTTTCAAAATAAGAATGAAAATTGAATGAATAAATAAATTCCAAGGAATCTGGATATGATTTTTAAAAAAACAGAAATATGTTAAGTCTTATTGGGACAACAAAAGTATGTTGCCTATAATCCTAGCCCTCTGAGAGACAGGTGGATTGTTTGAGCTCAGGAGTTCAAAATCAGCCTGAAGAAGAGTGAGATAGTGTCTCTACTGAAAAATAGAAGAAATTAACCAGGCATGGTGGCACATGCCTGTAGGCCAAGGTATTCGGGAGGCTGAGGCAAAAGAATCACTTGAATCTAGGAGTTTGAGGTAGCTGTGAGCTACGATGACACCACAGCATTGTACCCAGGGCAACAGAGTGAGCCTCTGGTTCCCCTACCCCCTCAAAAACCATGTGTGTGTGTTGTATATCTAAAACATTAGCAAATCAGTTAATTGAAATTCATCAGAAGAAAGTACTATTCTCATAATAATATTTGCCATGTTTTGTAAACATTTTATTTGAACATTAATCTATTAGAATGTATTTTTGTATTAATCAATAACTGCATAAACTTAAATTGGTTCTCTAGTATTATAAATCCAGAATCTTATAGAATCTGTGATCCTTTATTTTTATTCTACTTGGCCAGTGTTTCTAATTTAAAGGTTATTATAAATGATGTAAAACATATTAGTGAAAGATTTTTGTTTACTTACCTTTGGGGGAGGTAAGAGATTTTGATGATATCAAAACTTATTTTTAAAACTCCCCAGGCCCCAACCAATATAAAGCCTTTAAACATGGCAGTGGGCACTTTTTATCAAAATATTGAAAAAATAGAATGTCTCTGAACAGATGCTGATATTTTTCTCCTCCTTTATTTTTCAGGCCATCCGCTGCACACTGGTAAACTGCACATGTGAATGTTTTCAGCCAGGAAAGATTAACCTGAGGACTTGTGATCAGTGTAAACATGGCTGGGTGGCACATGGTGAGGAAAATCGGGGCTTTTCTTTCTGTTCTTGTTATGTTCATGTTAAGTGAGTGAGAGAGAGAAAGAGAGGGTGTGTGTGTGTGTGTGTTTTGAGAGCAGGCACTGGCCTAAAGAAGAGAGGTTAGCTGTGTTCCAAGTGCCAAGTGATGGTTTACGTTCAGCCCATGGGTCTCAAACAGCATATTCTCTGCTCAAAGAAGTAAGGCTAGGCAGGCCAGTCTCTGCAGAAAGGTGAAATGTTTATAGGACAGTTGGGCCTTGGGGTTCTTACTGAGCATAGGAGCAGCCAGCAAGCACCAGGCCTAATGGAAACTCAAACATACCACAGTTGGCCTTTCAGGGCCTGGACCTCAGAGGTAAGCTGGCAATCTCTCCCTGCTGAAGAACTCCTCAGTGACTGCTCACCCTTGTCACATGTATTAGGGGCTGAGTTTATCCCTCCAGATGTTAAATTTTGCCTGGTCTAAGGTGGGCAAGTGAGTGAACGGGAACATTATTTGGCTGGTATCTGAAAAAAATCTATAAACACACCCCTTCAGTGTGCATTAGGTTTAGAGGTAGTCGATGTGATAGAGTGTGAGCTCTGTGTAGGGGTACATTTGGGGTGGGATGGCCCAGAGGGAAAGATGTGAGCATTGAGGCTTTTTTGCCAGGTGCACAGAGCTGTTCTGTCAATATGCCTTGACTAAGGATTCAGCATGTTCTTATGTATGGTTCACATTTATTGTGCTTAAGCAAAAGGAGACTTGGAAATAAGCAGATTTTTTTTTAACCTCCTAGACTGCAGAATTTAAAAAGATAGGTAATGTTTATAAAAGGAATTCTGGCTTGAGATTTTTTTGACAGCCTAGGGTATTGGCTCTTAAGTGGACCTATTCTTCATTCCCAAGCAGTGCCAAACATCCAGTGGGTTGTATTTTTTATAAATGTCATGTTATTCTAGCAAGATCTGAGGTAACAACACTAGGCCATGCCTTGAAATGCTTTTAATTTATCATGTACCTACCTTGTTAGGGCGTGTGTGTTAGAGTTGCAGGGACATTTCAGCCATGTTTCTATGAGAGAGGGAGAGCAGTATGAGAGGAATACATTGGAAGGAGTGTGCTCCCACCATGTAGCCACAAGCACGTAATCCTTCATTTGCCCCTGGGGATGGAACTCCTTCCTGCCTCATTAACAACAAGACCAAAATCTGTAACAGTCCAGTCTAGTCTGGAACAACAGATAGCTGCTGTTACTTCTGCAGCCGTTCTTCTTTCTTCCTCTATTGGCTTGGTAGGACTGGGCTCTCATAACATAATACCACAGGCATTTCCAAATATCCTTCTATGCCTGAAGAAGTATTGCTAAATAATAGGTACAGAGCTCATGTCCCAAGCCATCAAGAATTATGAGGTCACTGATGGCAGTGTGAGCATAGACTGTTCTTAGATCTAATCTTGGCCCTGCCACTTCCATGACATGTTACTCAAAATCCCTGGACCTCAGTTTTCTTATCTGTAAAACAGGATTAACAATACCTATTTTATTAAAGATAAAATTGAAGATTAAAGATAAAATATATAAAGCCTTTAATAAATGATATACATTCTGAAAATAAACTAGACATTAGATACGCAGTAAAGTTTGAGGGGGTCAGTCATTAAACAAAGGGCTTTTATTTATTCTCTCTCTCATTTTTTTCCAAAGCCATCTTGTATTACCATCATCTGTGAGTATAAATGTTGACTATGTCACCAGAGTTTGTTTTATCTATCTAACTTCCATGTGCATATTACATTAGTAGTGTAATGAAAAGAAAAATCAATACTTCTTCTTTCTTCGTGAACAATAGACACTATTCCTGACCAATGATTGTTTCAAAGACTTTCTGAAGACTGTGATTTTTCACCCACCTTGAATAAGATATTTCTGTTACACAAGACTGTGCTTCCCCTACTGTACCTTTAAAAGCTGTATGTTTGGGGATATTAATTTGGGGCTTCTTAAATATAAGCCTAATGAATTCTCATTCTTTCCTTCAAAATTATCACCTTGACCTCTTTTCTCCCCCACAACAGGGATGTATCTGTATACAACTTAAAATACATACACGCAGGTATGCAAATCCCTGTTCATTAGGGCAAATATGACAGTGAGGGGTTGGCTTCTAGCCTTCAAGTTGGCAGTGGAATGAGAGCACCCACTCTTTTTGCCCCTAGCATTTCAATTAATTGCTTCATTCCCTCCCCCAGCACAGAAACCCTGAAATCATGTCTCCAATTATTTCTGTTCAGAGGTGAAACACAGCAGGTTTTCTGGCTGCCTTACTTAGTACAGTGTCTTATGTGTGGGGTGAGGAAGAAGTTACTTGGTTTTTCTAGTGTGTAATTTTTCTCCAAAGTGCTCAGAACAGCATTAAGATTACTAGAATACATGTAATAGAATTGTCCCATGGTAGCACTGAACATATTCTGCCTGTTACTGTGTTATTAAAACTTTAATAAGTGCTGCTAAAAAAATAACCAAATGCCAAGTTGGTTATTTTTGGAATTTTTAGTTTGGGAGCAGTGGCTCATATCTGTAATCTTGGCACTTTGGAAGGCACAGTGGGAGGATCACTTGAAGAAGTTTCAGACCACTCTGGGCAACACAGTGAGACCCCATCTCTTAAAAAAAAAAAAAAAAAAAGTCAGCCTGGCATGGAGGCATGTGCCTGTAGTCCTAGCTACTTCAGAGACTCAGGCATGAGGACTACTTGAGTCCCTGAGCGGTCAAGGTTTCAGTGAACTGTGGTAACACTATTGCGTTCCAGCCTGGGCAACAAAACGAGACACTGACTCATTTAAAAAAAAAAAAATTTAGAAATTCATTGACCTCTTTTGAATAAATGCCTAACTGTATCTCCTTTGTTCTTCAATTTATTCCTAAGATGTTGGATGTCAAGGGTCATTAGTATATGTATATGCATAGACATGTGTGTGTGTATGTGTACACACACAATTCTTATATACTCCATTGCCTTGCAGATTGCTTCACAAGCCTGTTCAACACGTTATTTATTTATTTTATTATTATTATTTTTTTGGAGACAGTCTCACTTTGTCGCCCTTGGTAGCGTCACCCTCTTGCTTAAGCTAGTCTCAACCCATGAGCTTAGGCAATCCATGCACCTCGGCTTCCCAAAGTGTTAGGATTATAGGCATGAACCACCACGCCCGGCCCTTGCTCAAATTGTTGACATTAGCTACTTTACAAAAATCTTGAAAAGGTATTTTAAAAACTTAAACAGCGTGATTAATTAATTCATTATACTATAACACCTGGGTTTTTAAATTACTTAGTGGAACATGTTATTATTCTCAAATTAGTTCCTTGAAATCTTTAGTACTATTGAGTTAAGGGGGGAAGAGGGTGACCCAAAACAGTTCTCTGAATACTAGTAGGTATTTCCCACTGAATTAATAAACGATTTCCTACCTCTTCCCCCCATTAATGAATTTCAGTGCATTCACTGAGATTTGATTTCACTTTGATGATAGAAAGCAGGGCTTACTGAATTTAACTTTATTTGAGACAGACTTTTGGCTGGTCATGGTGGCTCATGCTTGTAATCCTGGCTCACTGGGAGGCTGAGGCAGGAGGGCTGCTTGAGCTCAGGGTTCAAGGCCAGCTTGAGTAAGAGCAAGACCTCATCTCTACTAAAAGTAGAAAAATTAGGAGTGCATGGTAGCTCATGCCTTCAGTTCCAGCTACTAGGGAGGCTGAGGCAGGAGGATTGCTTGACCCCAAGAGTTCAGAGTTGTTTCAGGTTGCTATAAGCTATGATTGACACCATAGTACTCTACCCAGGGCAGCAGAGTGTGATTATGTCTCCAAACAAACAAACAAACAAATAAAAAAACCTTATGTTTATGTGTATGGTGGCCATACCTAATCTGTAATAATTTAGTTGGTAGATAAATAAATAGCTCAGAATTTCTAATTTTATTATATTAGTGTTCTAAGAACTTTAGCCTATTGCCACTTAATTCACTTAACTGCTGTATTTCTTTTCTCATGTTTCTCTGTGCTTTTCTTTCATTTACCTAAAATAATCTTAGTACATTGAAAAATAGCAACAAAAATTTCCCACAAATACAATTCCTTTTTGTTCAAAAGTGCCAAAATAAGATATCAGGGTAAGATCAGTAGGGGTCTTTTTTACTGGCGAGGAATGTTGTTGTTTTGTTCTTTTGTAGAAATTCAGTTTACTGTGTTTTGACATTTTCCCCACATATTAGAGTAGGAATTTTTTTTTTTTTTTTTGAGACAGGGTCTCACTTTGTCACCCTTGGTAGAGTGCCATGGCATCATAGCTCACAGCAACCTCAAACTCTTGGGCTCAAGTGATTCTCTTCCCTCAGCTTCCCAAGTAGCTGGGACTACAGGCACCCACCACTGCGCCCGGCTATTTTTAGAGGTGAGGTCTTGCTCTTGCTGAAGTTGGCCTCAAACCTGTGAGCTCAAGCAGTCCACCCACCTCAGCCTCCCAGAGTTAAAGTAGGAATTTGGCCATTCACAGAATGGAAGGTCAGCCAAAGATTTACATAGTTTAAAAAATTAGTCCATGTTATTCCCTACTATTGGGTGAGGGTGAGTCCTCATCATTCCCCCTTGAAGAATCTCCAGTAGGAGCTTATTGCCTTTTGTGAAAAACTGGAGACATGATTTAAAGGTTGAGAACTCCTGTACTAAACCATTTTTACTGCTTAATATTTGTGAATGAATTTTAATATTCATAGTTCAGATGAAGATTTTATTTCTAAACTATTCATTTGAGCAACAGAGACCCTATTTCAAAAATAATTAAAAAAGAAAGTAAACTGGCTCGGCGCCTGTGGCTCAGTCGGCTAAGGCACCAGCCACATACACCTAAGGTGGCGGGTTCGAATCCCCAGCCCGGGCCCGCCAAACAACAATGATGGCTGCAACCAAAAAATGGCCGGGTGTTGTGGCAGGCCCCTGT
>CAUYQV010079798.1:0-19181 GCA_963574575.1 Galagoides demidoff
TACACCTAAGGTGGCGGGTTCGAATCCCCAGCCCGGGCCCGCCAAACAACAATGATGGCTGCAACCAAAAAATGGCCGGGCGTTGTGGCGGGCATCTGTGGTCCCAGCTACTTGGGAGGCGGAGGCAGGAGACTTGCTTGAGCCCAGGAGTTGGAGGTTGCAATGAGCTATGATGCCATGGCACTCTACCCAGGAGGATAGCTTGAGGCTCCGTCTCAAAAAAAAAAAAAAGATAACACAGGAAACTGTTGTAATAAAATATAAATTGTTTTGGCTGGGCACAGTGGCTCACATCTGTAATCCTATTACACTGGAAGGCCAAGGCAGGTACACAGCCTGAGTTAAGGAGTTCTAGACCAGCCTAAGCAAGAACGAGACCCCATCTCTACTAAAAATAGAAAAACTATCTAGGTGGTGTTACAGGCACCTGTAAGTCATAGCTACTCGGTAGGCTGCAGCACGAGGATTGCTTAAGCCCAAGAGTTTGAGTTGCTGTGAGTTATGATGCCATGGTACTCTACCCAGGGCAACAGAATGAGTCTCTGTCTCAAAAAAAAAAAAAAAAATATATATATATATATACGCACACACATTATATATTTAAAATATACATTTTATATATATATATATATATATTTTTTTTTTAGGCCATTACCAAAAATGTAAAAACCTCTTATTGTGTTAATTGCTTCTTAGTGGAAGCTAATTTAGATGACCCAGAAGTTGAACCTGATGAAAAGGGTACTTGAATTTAATCGGACACAGGAAGAGTATATCCAATGTTATGAGTGCAAACCCATATTACAGAGGAATAGAAACAAGAAACTAATACCTTGATCAGGAGAATACATGACTTTTAGAAAAGAGTCCTGGTTATATGAAACAATTCAGAAAGCTAAATGTATAGAATAAAGTTACACTGGAGGGAAATACTGCTTTTCTAGTCCTTCAAGATACACATTTCTTCTCAGGCCTTAACAACAGAATAATAACTAGAGAAGAAAATTACAGGAGTTGACAAAATCATTGAAAGTAAGAGTTATCACCCTAGTTTTCTCAAGGGAAGGGAGAGGAAGAGCAACTCTCAGAAAGAAATGTGACAGAAAATTGGAACTAACTGCAATTCACAGGATGACTGTTAGGGAAACAGCTTTTATCATTAAATATCAAAATATTTCAGTTTCACTAGGAGTAAATTAATATTTCAAGAATGCCTAAGTTCAAAACATAGAACACCACATTTTTAGTTTTATATTACTATATTTTTCATATCAAAGCTCAGTCTTTAGAAGGTCATAAATAATTCCCTTTTGATTATAGCCATCATGATCACATACCGATTTTCTTTTATAAATTTACCCTTCATGAACTTTTTTCATATCATAGATCTTTGATGACATTCTTGGACTTTCTATTTTGTCCTCTACTTCCTCTTTCTTAAGTAATCATTTTACTTGAGGGTAAAAGTTTATCACACAAGATTTTTTTTTCATATAAAATTATTCTATTTTCTCTTTGATCTTTCTTACCAAAAATATATCTTCATACCTATAACTTTCTTTATATCTCTCTCCTACTTATTGGCTCCTTTCTATCTTGTTTTTATTTTTTTCTAAATCTGTATTTTAAAATAGTATGTAGTTAACCTCCAACTTAAATAAAATTATTCTTTCTCAATAAAAAACATCTTTATGTTTTCTCATCAAAAACATTACTTTTGATATTTTTACATAAAATTATATATTAACTAGAAATATAACTCTTAATCTTAGTTAACCTTCGTTTTTAACAATTTTGAGTTGTCACCATCACTATTTTATAGATGAGAACTATTTGTATTTTTGAAAACACATTTCCCTGTAACAATTTTTATATGTTATTAATAGACCCAAATATATTTAATTTTTATATAAAATTTAAGAAGACAAATTTATATTTATATTCAACAATTTGTTTTTGCTTTATTTGGAAGTGACTCTGACATTTAATGAATACCTTTTATTAATTTAATGTAACTTTAATTTCAAATTACATGAAAAGTTAATTTATAAATGTTATTTTATTTACATTTACCTAATTTATATTTAACAATTTACTTAGATTACTTATAAAAAAGAGATACTAGACAAAACTAGCCATCATTTTAAATTATTTTTCTTAACATTTTTGTAGCCTGTGAATATCAGGTTTTAACCTAAGTAAAGACCTTAAGTAAAATATGGGTGTTTTTTTTTCCAGTAACTCAGAAGATACAGCTGTTTTTATTAAACCAGCAATAATCTTTCTTTTAAACGGATCACACAAAGATCATTTTGTTTTAGGCTGGGTTTATAGTTTTGTAATCTTTGTATCAAACCCTAACATCTTAAAATATCTGTTAGAGACAAAACAAATGTCTTACCAGAAACCCAAGCAAAAATGTATACTGATAATTCTGAAGATATTTCTATTTTTATTTTGCCAATAATTTTAAAACCAGTGTCTTTAAGTAACATGAACTAAAAGGCATTTGGGTTAATTAATATAAGTGTACTCATTTATTGTAGCCAATCTGAGTAGAATCCCTTAAGGAATTTTTGGGTGACAACATAGATTTTTAACCATGTAGACACAAAATACAACATAATACATGTACATATGAGTAAGTACACCTAAAGACAGACACACAAAGATCTTTTAGCTTTCATTTTAGAATTTTAATCATGAGATAGTAATACCAACTCATTTATAAAAGACAGATTGAACTTATATTTCTGACAAAATTGGGACCTGTTCACATGGCTAAACTTCATTTGCCCCTATAGGTAGTAAAATGAAGGCTGTGGACCATAACTTTATATGAAACAGTGTCCATATAGCAGCAGTTTGTTATTTATAAACCTCTTTCATCCTTTGTTACCGCCCCCCCCCCTTTTTTTGTTTTAAATGAGAGTTTTGTTTATTAGGGATACAGGCATGAGAACCCTCTTGAGAAGTTAAGGACTGAAAATGAGAGATACTCCAAGACATGAACAAAAGGAAGCAGAGTCCAGGTTCTGTGTGGGCAACGTGGCCTTTATTCACTTGGGTGCAAGTGTGCTGAGTTCGAAAAAGAAGTCAGCATGTGGGTTAAGGCGGGGTGGGAATATAAGAGCTGGGCAGAGGGAGATTTGCCCACTCAGTCCTTCCGGGTTGGACATTCTTTCCTGGGTAAGGTGGTTCTATTTGGGTAGGTTCCTACATTCGTCCCTATGATCCTGGTCTTTTTAGTCAATTACAAGGAGGTGGAGTGATGGGCATGGTGTCTCTTTGTCTCTTTGCTTCCTCCAGGTTGTCGCTTTGAATGGAGCTGCAAAGGCTGAATCTAGAAATAATGTGGTTGGGGAGGGTAGAAACAACTTCATGGGATTTCTCACCTGTTGTGGGGAAAGCTTCAACCCATCCTGAGAAGGTATTGACCCAAACTAGAAGACTTTTATATTTTTGTACAGGAGGCATATTGGTGAAGTCAATCTGCTAGTCTTGTCCAGGGATTTGGCCCCAGGCCTAATGTGTGGGAAAGGGGGGTGTTTTTATGGCCCTCTAGGGTGGGACTTGGGTGCAGATTGTGCAAGACTAGGTTATCTGTTTTAAAAGGGGAGGTAATTGTGGGTGAGAAAGGAGTCAAGAAAGAAGGGTGTAAAAAAGCTTAAAGCCAACATGAAGGCTATTGTGGAGGGAAGAGAGGTTATTCTGTGCTTGGGTGGAAGGAAGAATAAATTTTCCCTGTTGAAGGAACCATCCTCCCTGTGTGGGAAGATGCTAGTAATTGTCCTGTTCTTCAGATGTATATACTGGAGAGAATTTATGGAAGCATAAGTACTGGGCTTCTGGGGTAGTGTGGGTGTAAGGGCACTGAGCTGCCCGTTTGGCTTCTATATTGGCTTTTTGGTTGCCTTTGGAAATTGGATCTGTGTTATTTTGGTGACCTTTACAGTGAATGATGGCTACTTCCTTTGGGAGAGTGGCTTTATTTAGGAGGTTTTTAATGAGTGTGGTGTTGATAATAGAGGAGCCTTGGGTGGTAATGAATCTTCTTTCTTGCCATATGGCTGCATGGTGATGGATTATGTGGAAAGTATACTAAGAATCTGTATATATGTTAATGTAGCTGCCTCATGCAAGTTGTAAGGCTTTAGTGAGGGCTAAGAGTTCTTCCTGTTGTGAGGAGGTGCCAGGGGGAAGAATAATAGAAGCCATAGTGTGGGAAGAAGACACAGTAGCAAAGCCTCCCTTGGCAATGGAGTGAACAGTGGGCTTAGAAGAACTACCTTCGATAAACCAGGTGTCTTAAGGGCTAGATAAGGGAAAGAGGGAGATGTTGGGAACAGGGGGTAGAATTACTGCTTTTAAAGGCTAGCAGTCATGGAATGAGTTCTGGGAAGTGTAAAGGTTATGTGAGTGGAGGGCAGCTAATGGAGATGAGGGGTTATATGCTAGGCCAGGGAGAAAGTGAAGGTTTGGGTTTTCTATAAAGAGGATTAGGAGCTGGTGTAAACAAGGTGCAGAAAGGTAAGATGATAAGTATTAGTGTTTTAAAAGGGCTGGAATGTTATGAGGGGTAAGTAGATATGTGGGGACATGGCGGATAAGTTTCTGGGCCTCCAGGAAAAGGAGGGATGTGGCTGCCACTGCTGGGAGACAAGGGGACCAGCTTAGGGCTGTGAATTCTATCTGTTTTGAGAGGAATGCTATTGGGAGGTGATTATTGTGAGGTTTCTGTGTTAGGATCCCTACTGCACATCCTTGGTGATCTGACACTAAGAGCTAAAATGGATAGCAGGGATCAGGGAGCTGGAGGGAGAGTGCTTGGGACAGAGAGAATTGTAGGGAGAGGGAGGAACTTGACCAAAGCTGGTGCAGGTCTAGGAGATCAGTTGGGGAACCTTTAGTGGTGATATATAGAGATTTAGCTGAGGCCATGAAATTGGGAATCCAGGCTCTAAAATATCCTAGAACCCCCCAGAAGAAGAGGTCGTTTTTGGTATGGGAAAGGGTAAAGATGAGATGACCTGAATGCAGTTGGGGGAATGAGTTTTTCTCATTCTTGTAAGAGGATGCTAAGGTATCAGACAGAAGGAGAGGTTGACTGAGCTTTGGGGGGATACTCTGTACCCCTTGGTGGCAAGGAAAGAGAGTAAGTGAATGGTGTCTTGGTGGGAGGCAGTTTATGAAGGGCTGCATAAGAGAAGGTCATCTAAGTACTGAAGAACTGTGGAATTTTTTTGGTGAAGTTAACTGCTGGAGGTCAGCCTGAAGTGCGTGACCAAAGTAATGAGGACTGTCTCTAAGTCCTTGTGGGAGAACTGTCCAGGTGAGTTGTTGGCTGCTAGAGGACTCAGGTTTGGTCCAGATAAAGGCAAGGAGGGGTTGGGAGAACTCATGGATGGGGATGGTTAAAAAGGTGTCTTCAAGATCCAAAATTGTGTAGTGGGAGATAATTGGATGGAATGGTAGATAGGAGGGTATAGGGATTACTAATGAGTGGATAGGTTGAATTATTTCATTGCCTATAAGTCTTATGCTAACTAATATGAATCATTGGTTTTTTTATACAGGAAGGATGGGAGTGTTGTAGGGCAAGTTAGTAGGTTTGAGAATACCCGCCAACAGAAGTTTGAGAATGAGTGATTTAACACCCTTGAGGGCCTCTATGCAGATTGGGAATTGTTTAAGGGAAGGATGAATGTTGGGTCAGAGGGTAATGAGAATGGGTGAATGATGGTAGACTATAGAAAGAAGAGCAGGCTTGGCGCCTGTGGCTCAAGTGGCTAAGGCGCCAGCCACATACACCTAAGGTGACAGGTTTGAATCCAGCCCAGGCCCGCCAAACAACAATGATGGCTGCAACCAAAAAAATAGCCAGGGGTTGTGGTGGGCGCCTGTGGTCCCAGCTACTTGGGAGGCGGAGGCAGGAGACTCGCTTGAGCCCAGGAGTTGGAGGTTGCTGTGAGCTGTGATGCCACGACACTCTACCCAGGGGAACAGCTTGAGGCTCTGTCTAAAAAAAAAAAGAAAGAAAGAAAGAAGAGCGGTAGCCCACATGATGGGGTCTACGGGGAGGCCAGATTGAGAGAATGGAGGGGTTAGAGAGGAGCAGGATAGGTAGTAAGAGATGGGAGGCGGTGGGAATAGTCAATGTTGCTTGTAATCTTGAGAGGATATCTCTACCTAGTAGGGGAATGCTGCATGAAGGAATAATAAGGAATGAATGTGAAAACGAGTGTCCAGAGAGTGAACACCACAAAGTGGAGTAGCATAGTAGCATGAGGGCATAGCAAATTGCCATCAGTTTCTACCTAGCACCGAGATCTCTCTTATAAAGGACCCTTGTAGGAGGGTAAGATGGAGTAGGTGGCCCCAGGATCAATCAGAAAAGAGACTGGCTTACCTTTCATTAGCAAAGATGCCTGGAACTCAGTCTTGGTGATCGTCAAAGGGGCCTGCTGACTCTCCAGGAACCATCATTCTTCAGCGGCCAAGCCCATGAGGTCGGGGAATTCAGCCATGTCCTGGGAGTGACTGCAAACTGAGAAGGACCTGGGCAGTCAGACTTCCAGTGAGAACCTCCAAAGGCTGGACATGGGTTGAGGGGGTGGATTTGGGCATTCCTTGACCCAGTGGCCAGTTACACTGCACTTGAAGCATTGACCCTGGGTAAGTTTTCTTTTCCTGGACTGTCCGGAGGAGTTTCAAGAAGTTGCCAGGGTTTGTCTAATGGCGGAAGCCAATAATTGGAGCTCTGAGAGGTACTGCTGTATTTTTGATGTTGCTTCAATTGCCTGGGGTGTCCTCCTCATAAAGTATTCTCCCAGGCCAATTTTTTCAAGTGTTTCCCCTGCACGCTCTCCAAGAATTTTTATAGTTTCATGTCTTAAGTCCTTTAGCTATAGAGAGTCAATTTTTTTAGAGGAGAAAGGTGTGAGTCCAGTTTCAGTCTTCTATAGGTTTCAAGCCAATTCACACAGCACCATTTATTGTTGTTGTTGTTGTTGTTTTGCACCATTTGTTAAATAGGGACTTTTTCCGCCAATTTATATTTTTGATAGGCTTATCAAAGATCAAATAATGATAAGTATCTGGGTTCACTTCTTGGTCTTCAATTCTGTTCTGTACATCTACCTCTCTATTTTTGTGCCAGTACCATGCTGTTTTGATCACTACTGATTTGTAGTATAGTCTGAAGTCTGGAAGTGTGATTCCTCCTGATTTGTTTTTATTTCTGAGTAATCTTGGCTACTTGAGGTTTTTTCTGTGTCCATATAAAATGAAATACTAATTTTTCCAGATCTTTAAAGTATGATAGAGGGGCTTTAATAGGGATCACATTAAATCTGTAGATTGCTTCAGGTAGTATAGACATTTTAATAATGTTGATTCTTTGCAGCCATGAGCATGGTGTATTTTTCCATTTGTTAACATCTTCAGCTAGTTCTTTCTTAGAGTTTCATAGTTCTCTTTATAGAGATCTTTCACATCCTTAGAGAGGCAGAAGTAGAGGTGGAAGAAAATCTGCAAATGTGGACCCAGGCAGTTTAAATCCACATTGTTCAAGGCTAGTGTATAACATGGCCCTTTAGAATTAGTGTGAAGAGCACATATCAGAGAGATTAAGGGTTTGAAAAATTTCAACAGTATGATGAATCTCCTTTGAGAGCCATTACAGGGTTAAACATGGGCAAGAGGAAATACTAATCTCACCAGCAGTTTTCAGGGACCCATCATAGCATAAACTCATCCTCACAGCAATGTTCAAAAGAACACATGGGTCATCAAAAGTTTAAAGTTCTATTTATCATCAGATAGTTAGAAAATGAAAAGGTAAGTCACAGAGTATGCACCATACATATATCAGACAAAGGATTTGTAAACAAAATATATGAAGAATTCCTACAAATCAATAATGAAAAATTAATAACCTAGTGGTTTTTAAATGGATGAAGTTATGAACAAATACCTCCCAAAAGAAGAAATTTAGCAGAAGAAAATACCAATTAATTTGCTTGGAAAATTCTTCTCTTCCCTAAAATGAATGCAATAAACATTGTAAAGCATAGTTTATGCTGTTAAATTATTGTTTTGCTTCTCCTTGAGATTCAAGTCATAATTCTTGCATACTTCTGAATTATCTCAGTGTTTTCACCTGTTGCAAAAGGTAAGTAAAGATTATTCCATAAAATTAGTTATGATACATTTAAATTTGCTTAAGTACACATCTAGATATAACATTTATAAACAGCATTACTAATTCTTTACCTTGGCAACTAGATGGACATTGAATGCCAGAACTGAAAAAATATATACATATTTTGTATAAACATATTTAATAAAGTCAAATTATACTTTGAAAGATGAAATTAAAAACTTTAGCTTAATTTACATAATCTGTTTTATAAATTTGATGTCATTGACTATAATTTAATGAACATAATTTGATTTTTAATTAAATGGATAATTTTAATTTTTTAAGGAGGAACTATTTATACATAGAAAAACTATGTATAAATAGTTTTTTCCTTTAGTATTTCTTTTAGTATTTGTTTTACTTTACAGTTTTCATGAAAATATATTTGATTTTGTACTGATGTTAAATTCCTTTTTACTAGTAAATGCTTTAGATTGGGGTAAACACACTATGGCATGCATAAATAAAGTTTTATTGTAACACAGTTACTCCATTTGTTTAGATACTGTCTACAGTTGCATTAGCAATGTAATGGCAGAATTGAGCCATTGTGACAGAGACAATATAGTTGGAAAAACCTAAATTATTTAGTATCTGCTTCTTTGCAATATTTGCCATCCTCTCCCTTGGCTCATTCTTACCAAAAGAACACAAATTTTGTGAAATTTTAGTTACAACAACATAATGATTTTTGCTGAAATGTAGGCCTAACAAATCCATGTTATAAAATAAACCTATCGGGTATAAATTATGTGTGTATTTATTATTTACCCACAAATCGTTGGTGCATCAGCAGAACATCCAGCCATTTGCAAAAATAATAAAATCAGTCATCTTTGATAGATTTGGCCAACTTTTAGTCATCTGAAATTCATAGCTTTATGCATATTTTTCCATTTTGTCATTATAAAGACACATTTTCTTCAAGGTAGGAAAAGCTATATTTTTATTTAGTGATTTGTTATTTGATTTACAACTTTCAAGTAATCAGAAAAGTGGTATTTGGGCCCCTTTTGTGCTTGTGCCTAAGGCTCTACTCATGCACAAGGAGCAAAGATTAGCACTGCCATGTGCCCCTAACACAGAGATCTTGGAGGAAAAATTGGGGAGCAACCCGGTGCTCCCCTGGACTGAATAGCTCTTGCTCTCTTTCTTGTCTGTACACCAGTGTGAGGTGAGAGAACAACTCTCCATTCCCCCTAAACTCTTCTGGCTTCCCATAGCCAATGCAAATACATACTGAGGGAGATGGAGCTGGTCCCAGGAAAAGGAGGACTTACATACTTCCTTCATTTTACAGTCCTTCATGACTTCTGTACTCTACAAAGCACATAAACAAATCCATCACCACGTATTAAAAACAAGAATTACCTACAGAGCAAGGGAATCTCCCAAGCGTTCCCAGCCAACTGGAGATAATGTTTTTCCATTACTCAGCAGAGAGTTTCAGTTCTCATTACTTCCTTCTCCAGCTAAAATGAAGGGTTTGTAGCTAGAAGGAGCACCCTGAATGTTCCCAGCACAAAGGAGTGATGAATGCTTGAGGTGGTGGACATGCTAATTGCCCTGAGGTGATCACTATACATTATATGTATTAAACAATCACTATTTACCCCTTGGATATGTGGAATTATTATTTGTTGATTTAAACAAATAAAATTAAGACAAAAAAAGAAATAGGGACCTCTACAATGACTTTCTTATTTTTGCTCACCATTCTTAATTCTAGAAAGCCTCAAGGGAAGCTTGGAAATGTGTTCTTCTTTCTTGGTTTACATCAAGTTCTTAAGCAGGGTTTCTACTGATCAATGTTCTTTGTGATGGAGAAGGGGGATGGGAAGGGGTAGAGTGTGTTACATGGGGGGCTCAGGTGAGAAACAGGATGATTATGGTTTTTCTCTAATGTTTCCAGATTAGAGAATCAAAAATGAAGGACAGTGTTTTTCGCTCTTGCTAACTACATTCCTATCCCCACTATCCCCACATCTTCCTCCTACTGGCCTAGCATTGTTTTAGGCTGGAAATTCACTGTTGCTTGCTTGCCAGAAGATGGTGAGTGCTTGCTGGAAGATGTCCTGCACATCTGGATTTAATGATAGCTAATGAAGCTGTCTTCATGGCACCTCACTTGCACAGATCTCTTTCAAAAAGCTAGGATAGCCCTCGCCATCTACACAATTAAGCTTTTGCTAACTTTACAGTGAAATAACTTTCATCCACTATGAAAATTTATCTAGGTTGATAATATGATGGTCAGGGTGGAAGATTGCACCATGGTGCGATAATTTGCTAGATTTTTTTCCATTCATAATGAGTAGTTACTTACAGAACTAATTTTACATGTGCCACTTATATTCTTTATGCTGAAGCAGGTCTCCAATATTATGTAAGGTTCTGACCCCACAAAACTCAGATATGTCCCCAAAGGAATGGTTAGTCAATATACTAGATCCTCTGTAAACTGGCCAAACAGGGGACCATAACAAATGGCTCAATATACAGAGGTGATCAACATAAGGAACTTCCATCGAGTACATGTGGTGCTTGTCCACTCTGTGAAAACTAGGTCAACTTAAGTAGGTTGCAAATGTAGGGAGGTGCTCAACTATGGAGGTTCTACTGCATGTGGTACAAGATTGAATAAGTTCTCATGATCAGATAAATTTCAATTCACATAATACAATATCTTAATGTTATTAAAAGTGCAAGGTGCCTCAGTGAAATGCCTGAATCTTTAAAAACCTCATTAGTACATTGGAACAAAGTTGGAAAGAGTGTACACTTCAAAGCCAGGTAGAAATGGATTTACAGTCTTTCTCCTAATAATGTAAACTTGAGGAAATTGTTGAATTTCCATGTGCCTCGTTTTCCCTATCTGTAAGATGATGATGATAATCATATTTACTTTGCAGAATTATTCTGGGAATGAAACAAAGGGGGTATGTGCTTACCACTGAATCAGTGTAAGGAAGGCATTCAGAGGAATGTGAGCAGACTTGGCACAGGGAAGTGAACACGGAGACCCTGACACGAGATTACCTCCTTTAAATCTTCACTCTGCAGCTAGTTAGCTATACAATCTAGGCCAAATTATTTAACCTTCCTGTGCCTTTGTGTCCTCATCATTAAAATGGGAATAAAAATAGTAGCAATATTAGACGGTGGTTATGAAGATTAAATGAGTTAATATTTTCAAGCACGGAGAACATTGCCTTTGGCACCTAGTATGCTATATAAATATATATTAAATTGTCAGCTATTTATTTATTGAAAATCTTTATTCCACTAGACCAGAACTGTTCTATTAGGTACATGCTATAGAAGAATAACCACAGCATTATCTCTGAAAATGGGGGAAGTTTGTTCTAATTAAATCCACATTTCATTGTTGGGGTTTCTTGCCGCTGCAGATTTACAGACAACTTTTTTGAAAAGCCAAAGTTGGGAATCTATGGCAACATGTTCTTCCTTGTTACTGTACATACAGACCCCAATTACACTACTTGGTTACTACCTTCAAAAGTATTTTTGGTAACAATTGAACAAAACGGGTGCCAACAACAACAAAAAAGAACTATTGTTTTCTCTGGGATCCAAGAAAGTTTAATTAAAATGCCAACATGATCCAATAGGCTAAGAATGTCTTCTAATTATTCCAATTAAGACACAGTAAGATTTGATTAATACTTTTCTGACTGCTTTAGGCTCTGACAGATCTCCATATTTTCATTTAGTTATTCGTCTCTAATACATCCTAATAATTCTCTCTCTCTCTCTGCCTTTCTCTTCTTCAATTTAGTCCCTTTAAAAAAAAAAAAGGTCTCCAGAGCTTTTCCTTTAAATAGTAGGAATCATTTTAAGTGCTACAGTTAATTTTAGTCAAAACTTTAAATATCATTTAAGTTAATTCACAGCTCAGATTCTTCCTATAAAATGAATATATGAGTTGTAAAAAATAGAGTTTTCCTAGGATTGATATAATTGACTAAGTAATTCAGTGTCTACCAGGGAATTAAAATGATTATTTATGTTCCCCAGACTCAGAGAATTAGGAAAACATTGAACTGTGCTGATTTTTTAAAACACACAGTTGGGATTGTTTAGTGATGCTTTGTGTGTACACAGGAAGCCGAACACATATTGAAATAGGTAGGCAATTATGTGTTGATTTCAAGGACATGGAGGGAAGCCAGTTTATTATCAAAGCTCACATATTCAATACCCTTCCAAAGGAAATCACACATAAATGCTGTACATTTGAAGTGTTAAATGGACAGAAGTCTAAAACCTAAAGTTACAACCCCCAAAGAAATGATCACTTTTTCTTTTGTATATTTGGAATATTAAATTCCTGGCTTAATATGCAATTCTGAGTAGACTTGTGAAATGGTTTTCTTCGGGGAAAATGCCTACTAGTTAGTGCTCATTTTCAGCCTGGTAATTGTGCTGGTATTCTTAAAATATGTTATTATACCCAGGGGTTTTGGAAATGGTTATATGTTTTATAAAAATATAAATACATGTGAGATAGAATTATGTTGCAATTTCTGTGAAAATCAAAATTGAGAATTGAATGCTTTTTGTGTTTTTAACCTTACCTGCATAAAAAAAAAAATAAAATGTGAGCTTTAAAAAGAGGGTTTCTATGTTCTTTTATGTAGTTAGATTCATGCTTACGTGAGTATGTACGCATGCACGTACACGCAAGTTTTTAGTTACTCTTCTATGAAAAAGAAATCCTAAAAAATTAAAATGAAATTAAGACAATACGTGAACCACAATGGCACAAAGAGTTCCAGATTTTTAACCTTGAGGTAGTCAGGTTCTCTCTCTCTCTCTGTTTTCTTATTTAAGAATTCAAAATAAAAAAACAAAATATATGTACTATTTCTCATATGCCCACTATCATCGCAACTAAAAGCTATCGCACCTGGCTCATTTCATCCTCCTGGTATCAATTCATGTTCCTGAAAGGAAGCATTTTTGACAATGCTTTTATATGCTCTTCAACTTTATTTATCCAGCCTGCATTAAGCAAAAGATAAAAAGAATTATTATGATTTTAATTATTATAATTTTACATGACCAAAAAGTCTTAATTTATCCAGCTTTTTACTGATGATGTAAAGAGAGAAATCCTAAGGGCTAAAGAATATCTTCTGTAAGAAATGAAGAATTAAAACTCTTAAATGGCATTACTGTCAAGGGAAATTCATCCTTCAAGAGAATCAAGTGTAGCCTCCTGGTTCATTCTTTGATGGCAAAGGGGAAAATGTGACATTATATGGTACTACACAATCTTTTTATTGAAAAATGGGTGAGAACCAGTCACCAACCATGTTATAGACTAATTCTCTTCACTGTGCTATTCCTTTCTGTCATGTTTCCAGCTTAAAGTAAAATGGGAAAATATACTCCTTTCTGGATAGATGACAGACCTCAATGAAATCGTTCACACAAAATATTTAGTTAATGCCCACTTTATAGTGGATGCTCAGCAAATGATAATTTCTATTTCAAAACCAGTCTTTAAAAAATTATGTATTTACCATCTCTAATTATTGATTTTTTTTGTCCTTTAAATTCATACCTTAATAAAAGTAAAGTAATAAACACATGAATTAGAGAAAATACTTGTAAACCATACATCTGGTAAGGGTTTACGACTCAAAATATGTAAGGAACTCAAAAACTTAATAACAAGGAAACAAATAACCTAACTTAATAATGAGCCAAAGACCAGAAGAGGCATCTCTCAAAAGCATACATAGAAATAGCCAACAGGTACATGAATAAATGCTCAGCAGCACTGATCATGCCGTTTACGCTTGTAATCTCAGCACTCTGGGAGGCCAAGGCAGGAGGACTGCTTGAGGCCAGTTCAAGACCAACCTGGGCAACATAGTGAGACCCTCACCTCTACAATAAATAAAATAAAATACATTAGCTGGGCATGATGGTACACACTCATAGTCTTTGCTACTCAGGAGGCTTGAACCTAGGAATTCAAGGATACAGTGAACTATGATCATGCGATTATACTACGGCAGGGATGACAGAGGGAGACCCTGTCTCCAATTTTTATTTTAAAAAAGCAAAACAAACAAAACCCAAATGAGATATTCTTCATACTTGTTAGGATTACTTTTATCAAGATGATGACAGATTACGAGCGTTGGCGAGAAGGCAAAGAAAAGGGAACTTGTGCTGTGCAGTGCTGTGAGGAATGTAAATTAGTGCAGCCATTACGGGAAATGATATCAACATTCTTCAAAAACCAACAATAGGACCTGGGCAGGCACAATGGCTCACGCCTGTAATCCTAGCACTCTGGGAAGATTGCTTGAATTCAGGAGTCTGAGACCAGCCTGAGGAAGAACAAGACCCCATCCTACGAAAAATAAAAATAGTTAGATGGATAGATAGATATTATAATATAATAGAAAAAATTGAGCCTGGCATTGTGGCAGGTAGAGGTAATTCCAGCTGTTTGGGAGGCTGAGGCAGGAGAGTGATCTGAACCCAGCAGTGTGAAGTGAGCTAGGCGGAGTTTGCTGTGATGTATGATCTAGCAATCCTACATGTGGATATATGCCTAAAGGAATTAAAATCAATATGCCAAAATGATATCTGTACTTGCATTGAAGCATTTTTCACAGTAGACAAGATACAGAATCAGCTCAAGTGCCTGTCAATGGATGAGTGTTCAAATGTGGTATATACACATAATGGAGTACTAGTCCACCTTAACAAAGAAGGAAATTCTGATGTTTGAGGCGACCTAGATGAATGTGGAAGTGATTATGCTAAATGCAGTAAGATAGAGAAAGAAACAGAAATACCACGTGACCTCACCCATGTGTGAAATCTAAAAATGCTAATCTCATAGAAGCACAGAATAAAGTGATAATGACCAGAGGCCGGATGACCATCATTTGGGGATGCTTCCCATCAATGGGGAGGGAAGAAATGGAATGTTTTCAACAAGGGTACAAAGTTTCAGATAGACAGGAGGATTGAGTTTGATTGTACTCAGGGTAATAATAATACAGTGCATATTTAAAAAATAAACTAAGAAAATAACTTTCAAATGTCTCATTAAACAATGACAGTAAGGTGAGGGATATGTGAATTAGCTTGCTTTAATTATTACACATTGTACACATATACCAAAACATCACATTGTATCCCATTATGTATATAATTATGACTTATAAATTAAAATAATCTTAATTTTAAAAAATACCTTACTCCCATGCCACAGTGGTATCCTAATAACATTTTTCCGTAATTTCATTGAATTTTACTATGCATTTGCTTGTAAATTTGGAATCATAAAAGATAAACTTTTTCTTTCCATTTCAAAAAAAATTTTTAAATTCTAAATATGTTTTGAAATCAAGTTTTTCTACTTTAAAAATGAAATATCTTTATCCTTTGCAAATTGTTTTAAGAAATTTCTTCTTTTATTTTCTCAGTAGTCGATTTACCTGCAAACAACAATAGCATTAAAGCAATTTTTCTTTAACCATGAATTAAAGAGAACATAGAAGTTTTGAATAATTTAAATTTATATATAGATTCTTCGATTTTGTTTCTAAGAAATTAACAGTGTCCGCTATCATAGCCTCCTGAGCACATAACAATTAAGTTAAAATTCAGACTTGACTATTTCAGAAAATGAAAATAAAATTATGCTTAAACTTCAAATTTACTTGGCATTGAAAAAATGAGAAAGAAAACTTGAAAGTAACAATTGGTTGAACTTGAACACTTCTCAGTTTTGCGCCTTTGTGATGGTGCTTAATTTTAACCACACAAATTGCATTCAAAATGCACAAGCTTCTTTATCTAATCACAGGCTGCCAAGAAGCTGTTTAGACATTCACCTGGGTTAATTCCCATATTATTGTTCTTCAGTTTGGAAAATGAAGCTTTGGACAGAATCCATTATCTGTGTGTGTTGGTTTGTCTGAGCAATTGTTTTCCAAATGCATATTAATTTTATTTTTATTATTTTTAGCTCAGCTCCATCTGGGTCCTTGTGCTCTGAGGCATGGCCCAGTTCTGGAATAAAAATACCTGTGACAAGTTGTGAGGCTGAGAAATGACTTTCAAGTGTCTCAGACTGTGTAGCCCTAAGAGGCCTCCACCATCCTGAGAGTATGCAAGTAGCTTGCAGTGAGTGATACCAGGAAGCAGTCCCTAAAGGCCTCCCCAAGGTCTCCTCCTTACCCACAGTGAAATATTATCTAATGAATTCCAACAAAAGTCAGTCCTCAAAAATGCCTAAGAAAGAGAGATCTGTGGTCAAAATATTGGGGGAAAATGTATACCATATGCCCATTGGGTCAAGCAAGTTGTGCATTACAGACTGTGTAAAGACCCCAGAAGGCATTTAAAAAAAAGTCTTTAATTTCGTTTAACCCCGTACTTGCCAAATCTGTTTGAACATGGAATCTTTTAAACAAATAGTCATTTCCTTTTATCTGTTTTCTGAGTTTTCTATAATGAACAAGTATTTCCAGAAAGGCAATAGATGTGTGGAAAATAAAACAATTAAAGTTGTACACGAATTGAGTAGAACGCCCATGAATGGTCTAGACCCTGATTGGCCTCACATTTTTTTTCAACAAATGAAGCACAATGAAAATCACATTTTCTAATCTATTTGTTGACAGAACAGCATTTCTGAAAGTACATTCTCTAGACCATTAGTTCCCACAGATGTTTGTAACAAAAAAAGAATTTCAGGGCAAAAAAAAAAAAATTGTAATCTACAAAGTTCTGATTGGCTTCTCAGAAACTTTAATATTCTAATGCACATTGTACATTCCCCAAAGGGGTGAATTTGCTGTTTCAACAAATTTATTTGATTTTTTTTGTTAATAACATCTTGAGATACTTTTCTCCTACTAAATATGCTTTGGAGAATACTGCCTTAAAATTTTAGCTCACGAAGGGTTTGAAGCCATTGTGAGGGCATGGGTTAAAATGGTCTTCAGCAGATAACCTAAGACCCTGGTTGAACTCTGAGTTGTTGCCAACAGACAAAATATGGAAAAATTTACCTAATTATCAGAGACAGCTTAGATATCCAGGGACTTTCTATTAATTGTCAAGGGAAGATAGCTAGAGAGAGAGAGAATTATCATAATTATGATAAAAATTTATATAGATTATATAATCAGACTATATTTCCCTAACTTAATGATATATGAACATGTGTGTTTGTTTCCTTTCATTCCACTTGGTCAATATTTACTCGGCATCAATTCTATTCCCCAAACAGGTGCAGCACTAAACATACAAAGCCCTTAGGCTGAGTTAACTCATGACCTCTGAGAGTTTAGTCTCACTGGCAAAGTAGCCACTAAAATAAACCCAATAATATTTCGAAAATGGTAGAAATAGATCTACATCTAGAAAGCCATGGAAGCCAAGAAAAGAGACCCGAAGCTTACAATGATTTTGATCAGGAAAGGTTTGCTGGAAGAGCAGATTGCTGAGCTAAGTAAGATTCCACCCCCAAAACTGCATCTTATCAATAAATTTATCTGCTTTCTGTAGTTCTGACAACAGCTTGATAACAATAGCAACCTCTTCAAAATTTCAATTGACAGTCATGTTTAGCCAGTGGTAATAAAAGAGTCATTAAAATAATAAATGTGACCTACTGGGCTTTATATAGAACAAGAAATTATCACTAATGAAGACAAAAAATAATATTGGCTCCAAGAATTAGATGGGACTATCATTCAGATTATCCACATTGAAGAAATACTGAAAATCCTCTTTTTTGCTGACTACAATCTGCTACTGAATTGAACTTTTGAACCATTGAATCATTAATTTTAAAAAATTGCATTTTGCCAGCCAATTACTCAGCATTCTATGACATGATCAATGATGTTAAAGGTTTTCAGCTCATTGTATTAATCAATTAAGCAGAGAATATAAACAAAAAAACAACTGTCAGCTGATCTGGATCCATTGCTGATGAGCTGCAGCTGAAAACAGTTAATAATGAAGTAATACTTGAAAACTAAGGGCAAAGGCCTAATTGATTTTTCAAAAGTAAGAACACTCTAAATGCTCAATTAGTTAATAATTTGCCTACTAATTGATTTCTTCAAGGTGTCTGACTGGCAAAATTGAGAAAGGTTCTATAATCACTATCCTTCTACAAAAAGCTTATTTCGAGGCATCTAGAAAGGTTAGGAGATCAATTTAGACTTCCATTAATATTGCAGGAAACTTTTTCCAAGGAAGAAAAAGCTACTCTCAAAAATAAAGAAATCATCAACAAATAAAACTCTGGGGGGTATTTACAAAATGGACTACTTTCACAAGAATACTGATCAATTAAATAGGAAAACATAATAAAATGATGCAAACATCTATTAGTTTATGTTTAACATTTACCAAATGCAAAAGGACAAGTTTGAGATGAGAGACTTGTGATTAAAATGCTTTTAATTATAAATAATGAGCTAAATAAACAGAAATGAACATATGAGGATCCTAAGAATTCTTCTAATTGCATTGTACTCCCTAATTCTGTATTTTTACTGTACAGGGAAGATTACACAACTTCTCAATAATGGAACCAGTTGAACAGAATATAGATGATGTAATAGAGATTACAGGTGCTAAATAAAATCCAAAAGCATCTTGAGGGTAGATTACAAAGTTAACAATATGAATCTTAGTAGCTAACATGTACTGGACACTTATTATGTGTCAGCCACTTCCTAAGCATTTTACATAGATCAGTTAATCTGCACCAATTCCTTTAAGAGGTTAAGTGGCCTTTAGTGTCCTATTTAGTATGTGTAGAATTTGAATCCAGACAATATGGCTGCAAGGTCCAAGGCCATCACTTTCATATTCTCCTTTATCAAACCATGCCATGTTTCAGCACTTCACGTACATTTCCTTCCTTCCTTCCTTCCTTCCTTCCTCTCTCTCTTTCTTT
>CAUYQV010079799.1:0-42931 GCA_963574575.1 Galagoides demidoff
TATATATACCATGGAATACTATTCAGCCATTAAAAAAATGGAGACTTACAGCCTTTGTATTAACATGGATGGAAGTAAAACACATTCTTAGTAAAGCTTCACAAGAATGGAGAAGTATGAATCCTATGTACTCAATTTTGAGATGAGGACAATTAATGACAAGGGGAGGGATGAGCAGAGAGAGGAAGAAGGATGGAGGACTAGGGAAGGGATTAGCAGAGAGAGGGAAGAAAGGAGGGGGGTGGGGTCTTGGTGAGTGACACACTTTTTGGGGGCAAGACACAACATAAGAGGGACTTTACGTAACAGATGCAGTGTAACCTAGTTTCTTGTACCCTTAATGAATCCCCAACAATAAAAAAAAAAAAAGAAAATAGTTCCAGAGACAAAAGCACAACAATATGAATGTACTTACCACTACTGCACTGTACACTTAAAAGTGGTTAAGACAGTAAGATTTATATTATGTATAATTTACCACAATTAAAAACAAAAAAGAGAGAAAGAAATTTTTGTGAGTTGGGCAGTGCCTGTGGCTCAGTGAGCAGGGCACTGGCCCAATATACTGAGGGTGGCGTGTTCAAACCCTGCCCCGGCCAAACTGCAACAAATAAATAGCCAGGCATTGTGGCGGGCGCCTGTCATCCCAGCTACTTGGGAGGCTAAGGCAAGTGAATTGCCTACGCCCAAGTGCTGTGAGCTGTGATGCCACAGCACTCTACTGAGGGCAAAACAGTGAGACTCTGCCGCTAACAAAAAAACAAAAGAAAGGAAGGAAATGTTTGTGAGTGTTGAAGAAAAACGGATTTTATAAATATTACAGACTCCTGATCATTTGATTTTTGTTGCCAGTTTAATAGTGGGGTATATTTTATATTTATATTTATAGAAAGCACAGAAGTTGGGTTGTATGCCAAATTCCTGTTTTCATTTTTTTCCTACTTAAGACTCCAGTCTGAATTTCAAGCCAGATATTTGCCACTCACCTGGTGCCAATGGCTGAACCAGAAGCAGGGGGGAACCTCACACATGCTGATTCCCAGACAGCGCCATCTCTCTCCCAGGGTCTGAGGCCATATCCAGGTGATTCTGATGTACGTGACCTACAGTCTGCCCTTTATTAGGATGACTCATAGGATGTAACGGGCCTCATTTGACCACAACCAGCTTCCTCCCAGAAGGGTGCCTCTGTTGCAGAGAAACCAGGCCAGGGTGTGTGTTGAACTCAGAACAGGGTCATCCCCTCCCCAAAAAGGAAATAAGCCTATGCACCTGCCTTCCATGGGCCATCTGGAGCAGGCATTCTGCAAAGCTCAGAGCATCTGTTCCCCAGCCAATAATAAGTAAAGCATTTTCCTCTGGTTTTTGAGACACTGTTGATAAATCTCTTGTACCTCACTACCCAGCCTGCATCTCTGCCACAGCGATACCAGATCCTGACATATCTGGATGGTTTTGAGGAAAGGAGGAAGAGGAAAAGAAGAAAAGCTGAAAATCTTTTCCTTCTTTTGCTTAAACTAGGGAGAGAAGATGGGTTAGCCAGCAAAAAGTAGATGAGCATTATCATAAGGGTAAACAAAAAGAGGACAGCAGAGACTGGGTGACAGAAACAAGCTACTGCTACGCAGACTCCCCAAGGACAGGCGGGGGAGTCTCTGATGGCTTAGAATGTACCGTTAGGCAAAAAAATAATCAGCAGAGGACTTTCCCAGCTGGACGACTTCCCCGAGGTGTTCCTCAGTTTATTCTTATCATTAACAAGGTCACTGGAACTGCTAGAGCCCAGTAGGTAGCCAGAGACTCAGTTTGCTCATTACTGGAGCAAACGTGCCGAGTGGCCATATGTGGCTCTGTGCAGTTCTGGGTACATGAGGATGGGCTAGATCAGGGCTCCTCAAACTTTTTAAACAGGGGATCACTGTCCCTCAAACCATTGGAGGGCCGGACTGCGGGCCCCAGGACAAATCGGCTGCTAAGCAGGACAGGAAGCTGTGGCAAAAACACCTGGTGGGCTGGATTAACGTCCTAGGCAGGCCACATGTGGCCCGCAGGCCATAGTTTGAGGATGCCTGGGCTAGATACTGTGTCTTCCCTGGGGGAAAAGACAGACCCCCTGCCAAGGACATGGAGGCACTGATACTGTGAGAATGTCCTAATGGAAGTCATTGATGGTTATAGCAAAAGCACAGAGGAGAGAATGCCCAGGTTACCAGATGGGAGGACGCAGGGGCTGTAGCCTGACATTATCTGCAAAAATAGCCAGCTAAGAAGGAAGGCAAGGGGGAGTGTGAGGGCCACTCAAGCCTGTCAAGTAGCTGTACAATGTATAATTTACCACTGTGCAAAGGCATAGTGCCTTGAGTAATACTGGGACACGGGGAAGTGACAGAAGGTCTCTGGGCAGGTAAGTGAGCCAGTCTGCACATGCCCCACATGGCTTGGTAAAAAATTTGAACTTTATGGTACAGACAACAGGCCACTAGGGGGGGTTTCAGTAGGGAGTTCTCTGAAAGTAGAAAGATCAGTCAGAAGGGCCTGGGTTAGGGCAGTGGCAGAGGGGATGCAGGAAGAAAATGAATTCAAGGGATGTTTATGAGTTCGAATTGACAAGATTCAGTGAAGAAATAGGTATAAAGAGTAAATAAAAAGGAAGAGGCAAGGCTGACCCAGGTTTTGGGCAAAGGCAGCACTTATTGAGTGTCTAGTTTGTGCCAGTGGCCGTGCTGGGCTGGACATTGTGCAACATTATCTCATTTAGCCCCTGCAACTGCTGATGAGGTTGGTGTGCTATCCTCATTTCAGATCAGATTGGGTTCAGATGATGAACCAAAACCTCCAGGGGCTTCAAGAGCTCCTCCAAGTTCACACAGCTACTAAGTATTAGGGGGAAACTCTGAGCCAGGTAGTTCTTTAAATTGTACCAGTTGAGGACATGTTGAGTTTGAGATGCCACATATAGAGGCATTCAGGAGGCCGTGGTGAGTATGCTTCTGAAGCCCCTAGGAAGAGCTAGCCTGCAGGTAGGAGCTGAAGGTGCCAGGACAGAGACACTTAAGGCTGTGAGTAGATGTGATTTCTGCAGGAATGCTCCTAGTAAGAGAGGAGAACCCTGAGGCAGATTCACAGGATATACATCAACTAAGGAGCCTGAGAAGGAGCATTCAGAGAGAGACAGGAGGGAAGTCAGGGAAGACACTCTGTTAGGAAACAGAGGAGGAAAAGACTCTAAGAAGACCAGAGGCCGATGTTGCCAAATGTTACACAGATGCCAAGGATGAGACCTGAGAAGTATTCGCAGCTTTGCCAGTTACCCTATTTATGCTGCCAACCTTCAGAATTCTGAATCAACTTCAGCCCTCACCACCCCCATACCTGTCCCTGAGCCTGGACTCCATGTACTCAGCACAGTTACCTCTCACTTGTTTGCGGGATTCTTCATTTAACATCTGTCTGTTCACACACACCAGCCCATAAGCTCCAGGGGAGCAGAGACTACATTTTATTCATCACTAGTTTCCTGGAACCTAGCACAATGCCTGCACAAAATGAGCATTCAATAAATATAATCTATCTACCAATTCACTCAACAAATTAGTGGCTGGCTTCAGCCAGCACTCTGCTTGCCCTCAGTGGTTGCTTTTGCCCCATGCTCAGTACAGTCAAGGGCGATGAGCGCTGGTGCTGTCTCTGGCAGCAGGTGATTGGTGGGCAGAGTTAATGTGAAATGGTCTCAGAGGCTGCATCTGACCTTGAACCACCTTTTCTTTTTTTTTTTGCTTGGCTAAACACCGAGTCATTTGCTTGTTTTGCGGCCTGGAGCAGTGGACTTAGCACAAACGAAGACATGATGGTTGTTTTGTTTGTGGGGAATCAATTTTCCTTAGGTAATAATTTAAAGGGTTGTATGCACTGCCCAGTGGGGTGGTGATAGCAGAGGGAGGAACATGGCAAAAGGCTTCCAGAGTCACTGCCAGGTCTCTCTGGGCCTTTGAAGTATTTTTCCTACAAACACTGGCTGCAGGGGAAAGACTGTAGCCTGAAAGCCAGGAGACTGGGTGAGTCCCAGCTGAGCCACTAGATGCCCAAATGGCACTTGGTAAGTCACTCATGTTGTCACTTAACATGTATCCTGTCTGGGCATCTTTTCCTTTCCTCAAAAATGTGGAGATAGCCACAGTTCCCCTCCAGGTCCACTGTGGGTAAGTGGGCACTGCTATAGGGGCAGAGCTGGTGGAGGTACCTATAAGCAGAGATTGCCTCCTGGACCCATGACAGCCTCCAGAGCATATGTCCCTAGGGCAGGACTCAGCACCACCATGCCATGGCATCATGGTCAGAGTCCCTCTTGCTCCAGCCCTTCCCTGGTGACACTGGCTGGGAAGCTTTGGGGTTCTACAGACCTAGGTGCCTGACCCTGGGAAACTCCCTGATTTGCTCTGAGCCTGAGTCTCCTCATCCATACAATGGGAGCCTCCTTATCCAAGGGTGTCCTGTGATGGTTACAGGAGATAATGTAGGGCCTGGTGCAGAACAAAAGCACATAAATCCTGGTTATTACTATCAGTATTACTTATGGCTTAGATCCATACATGATGAACATCTTTGAAAATAAACGGAGGTTGTAGAAACCCTAGAAATCTTTACTAAGCTTGAAGTTGTAGACACAAGGTATCTGAAACCCTGAGGGAGAGGTGGGAATTGCCCTAAGATCCAAAGGCTAAAATATAGCCACAAGCCAGGTGTCCCAAGCCCTATATGGACAGATCCTGAGGCTCCAGGCCCAGCTCCTGCAAGCGCCTTGGCCGGGGAAGATTCTTTTTTTTTTTTTTTTTTTTAATTTTATTGAATGGTAACTATGTACATTAATGCACTTCTGGGGTACAGTGTGGGGTTTTCAATCCCCTTGGCTGTGGGAACTCTGATGCCTGACCCACCAAGCCACCTGTCATCTCTGGAACACAGAGCACACCCAGTAGAGGGTTCTGTCCAGAGCAGGAAGCCTGGAGAGCCCCAGGCATGACTCAACCCAGGCTGTGTTCCTGTTCTGGGTTGTTTCCTTAAGTGGGACAAAATGGCCTTTACGAGCTTTCCAGTTTTGACAGTCTGAGGTTTCAAACACTGGGTTCCATTAACCACGAACAGTGGCTAGAAATCTAAGTTAACTGGAATCTTTCCCAGAAGTTCCCTCCTTGGGAGAAACATGCAGAACTCAAGAAAGCAACCACCACCCCCTGTCCTGGTATCATCTTTCCCGGTCTACCACATGTTTGGGCCCACTCGCTCTTCTTGGCTACTCTCCTACTTTACAGACCAGCTGACCAGGGCTCAGAGCAGCCTGAGGTTTTTCCAGTCAGGACTAGAGCTCAGGGTGCTGGTGAGAGTCAGCACCTAGGACAGTGCTGTGCAAACATACATGCTCCACAGCAACCTACAGCAGGAAACACAAGCCAGAAAGGTCTGACCGAGAAAGAAGCCCTGGAAAAGGCACCTGGAGGCCGGGGACAGAGTCTGTGCTCCCCTTTGCCTCTCACCAGCCCATGGCTCTGCCTGTAAAATGAGGTGATCAGATGAAAGGTTTTGCTCCCCGCTATATTCAAAGTACCCAGCAGGTGGGACTGGGTGGGTCTATGGTCCACCCTCCACCCCAGACACAGAGACAATGCCTTTCTTTGTCATCTTGTCTTCCTAAGCCCAACCACAGACCAAAGAAGAGGTTTTCCAGAAATGTTTAAGGGAGGGAGGGAAGAACAAAGAGGAGAAGGAAAGGAGAGAGGAAAAGAGGGAAGGAGGGAGAGAAGAGGCCAGGCAGGTGGGTTGAAGTCCTCCTAGCACTAATAGCCTAGATTCCACAAAGCTAAGTCCTGAGGCAATTCACCAACAGCGTCACTTAAATACAGTCGCATTAATGGCAGGAAAACCACAGAGGGAAGCAAAGGGAATAAATTGCAGATGTGAAATGACTTGTCAACCCCTCTCAGCCTAGTGCCAGCTGACTTCCCCAAGGCCTTGGGAGTCCTTGTGTGTGAAGGCCCCAGGCGGGCAGTGGGAAATCCTGCCTTCACAGCGAAACTGATGCTGGTGTCAAAGGTCACGACGAGCTCCCATTCACTGGGCTCTCTGCGTGACACGTAGCACTTTCCAGCCCAGAGCCTTATGGTTCCAACTGAGGAACACGATACAGCAGGATTCTGCAGTATTCAGAAACATAAAAGGAACAGATCTTTATAAATAACTCCCGGTTTAAATGGAGCTGAAAATAGAGAGACAGAAGAGGAAGCAAATTGCTAAGCACTTATCAAGTCGATAACACTGGCTTAGAAACTGTAGTGTAAATGGCTGGTCTGGTTTATTTCCTTCTCATCAAAAGATCAAGCTCAGGATTGAACCTGGAGGCACCAAGACTGTGTGTGTGTCTGAGGATGTGTTTGAAAGGTTGAGGGGTCCTCAGCGGACCCCCTAACACAGGCCTTGCCTTCGACTCAGTGTCACCTTATAAATATGCTGGGTCATGTGGCTTATCTGGTACGTTCCTGGACCTCTCTGAGACATATCTTCTTTCCTGGAAGTTCTGGCCTCTGGCTTGGCCTCTAAGCTCTGAGATTCTAGACAGCAATTCAGAGCTAAGTCCTTAATATAAATCTCAGGATCCCACAAGTCTGAGTGAAATCTTGATTGTGCTCAAGTGTCCTGTTGCATGTCCTGTGTTCTCCCTCAATTCCTGTCTCTGGAGGGCTTCCTGTAGCTGCAACGAGGGATTACAGTTTGTGCTCTCTCGGATGACAACACTGGGTGGCATGTGCTTTTCTTTCCTTGCAATCCCCACAGCCTCCAATCTCGGGGCAAGGCCCAGCAGCATGCTAGCCCAGGGCAGGTGGAGGCACAAGGCGGAGGCCAGGTCCAGGAGGCCAACCACAGAACTGGCCCTGCCCAAGGCCCCGGTCCTAGCCTCCCTGCCCTGGGACCCACGCACAAAGTGGAACTACTGAAGGGTGACAGTCACCATACCAGACCCAGTTTGCCCGACAGCCTGGCGGGGCATCAGCAGCAGTTGCAGGTGCCGGTGTGCACGCGGAGGATGCCGCGGCTGTGCAGGTGCAGGAAGGTGAAGATCTCCGAGGGCATGGCGTGGAACCCAGGCCGCGGCTTCACGTTGTCGTAATAGTGGTGGGTGATGTAGAGGCCCGATGGGTTCATGGGGAAGGCCCAGAAGCCGAACAGGTGTACCTCCTCGCAGAGCTCAAGCGCCGCGGTGGCCAGGATGAGGCCGGTGCTGATGCGCTTGGCGCGCACCCCCAGGCTCAGCCAGTAGCGTGACACGTTGACCAGGTACTGCGGATGGAAGTAGTAGACCGCCTGCGGCGACTCGAAGTCGTCCAGCACGTACTTGACGCGGATGGACACGTCAGTGTTCCGCGTGTTGTAGAAGGCCGGCAGCAGCACTGACGCGTTCTCGTACACCTGCAGCACGCGGTAGAAGGGCCGCCGCCACTTCTCCAGCTTGTGGAACCTGCACCGGGGATGCCAGAGTGAGAGGGTCGGCGCCCACCCCTCCGTGCCCCCGCGCCCCTCGCTTCCCCACTCCTACACCCTGGGGCTTTACAAAGGATGTGGGGGACTGTTAAGCCCACCCTGCCTGTTCACACCTCATGTGCTTGAGACCTTTCTCAAGGACTGTTTTTCCCAGTGGGTGCAAGCGAGGGCAACTGGGACTTACTCAAAGGGACAAATATCAAATATGTGGCAATGCAGGGGGGAGGCAATGCTGAACACTGAAGGATGAGGGTGGCCCTGGGGAGGGCTAGTTGGGGGAAGAGGCTTGGCCTGGAAGCCTCACGTCACACACCTGTACTGTCTTCCCCAAGAGCTCAGGACTGGCCCCCAAAGGCTGCGGCCTGTGCTAGCTCAGTCCCCTCTACCCCAGCAGCTGTCTCTAAGCTTGTGAAATCTCTCTGCCTGAAGCAGCTTTCCCTCCTGGGCTGGCACTCCACTGAGCACTCCTTCACACCGCTGCTGCCCTTGTCCCCCACCTTAATGAGGTGTTCCCAGGGCATCGGATCCAGTTTCACACCTCCACATCCCACACCCATCCCTCCTCTCACCCTTCCTCTGACACGGATGGTGTTACAATGCCCAGCATTGGGGTCTCAACACCGCTCCTAAAATGTCCCAGGATAGGTTCCCGAGATGGGAGCCAGGTGTGCTGTTGAAATTTTTGCCCAAGCTTCTACCCCAAGCCACCTGGACACAGCCAGGAAGGAAGCCACCTGCCCTGTCATACACAGAAAGGCTCTCCCACCCATCTCTAGGGGAAGGTAGTCTAGACCAGTGCTGTCGAGAGAAATAATGCAGGCCACGTAGATAATGTTGAATGTTCTAGTAAGCACATTTTGAGAAGTAGAAAGAAATAAGAGAACTTAAATTCTATATTTTATTTAATTTAC
Source organism: Galagoides demidoff (assembly GCA_963574575.1). NCBI lineage: Eukaryota > Metazoa > Chordata > Mammalia > Primates > Galagidae > Galagoides > Galagoides demidoff. Next base: position 8,442 of record CAUYQV010079799.1, read on the forward strand.
TGTATGAAAAATACTATCATTTCAACATGTAATTAAAAATAATGAGACATGCTACATACTTTTTTCATATTAAGTCTTCGGAACCTGCTGTGTGTTTTACACATATAGCTGGCACCTCTTAGCCTGGACAAGCCACACTTCCAATAGCTGCATGCTAGACAGCACCATATTGAGAGCACAGTTCTAGAAAAAGGGCCACTGACCTCTCAGTGATGATGCTGGGGTTCACAGTGACCACATCTGTCTTCACCCCCACGTCCATGGTATACTTCTCTGAGATGGGGGGCAGGTTGCACCTGAGGAAGAGACAAGGCAGCCCAACAGCTGATGGTCAGTCATTTGACAGGTGAGCTGGGGAGGGAGGAAGGATGGGATGGCAGTCACATGGACAGGGGTCTCCATGGTCAGGTAATAAAACAGTGGTCCTTCTGCTCTGTGTCGGGCATGGAGACAGCAAACAGCCCAGCCTCTGGTCTCACTGCAGTTCCAGTCATGGGGACAGGAAAACCATAATCATTGTATGCAGTTACAAGCCTGAGTAGCCCCTGGACTGCCAGAGCATGGGATCAGGGCTCTAGGACAACAGATGGCAGGAAAGCAGCATCCCTTTATCTGAAGAATCAAGACTTCCCCCAAGGAAGCAATGTTTGAGCTGAGGTCTAAAAGAGGAAGTGAGCAAAAGTCCTTTGGCAGGAGAAGGACTTAAATAAATGTGGGGCATACTCAAAGATGAATCTTGGAAATGAAACACGCACTGAGTGAAAAAGCTAATGGCACAAGTGCATGCCGAACACCATGTGTGGAAATTGCTGTGGTTGTGGTAGGGAAAGTAATGGCCCCCAAAGATGTCCACGACCTAATCCCCAAAACCTGTGACTATGCTGGATATGTGGCAGCAGGGACTCTGCACCTGCGATTAGGTTAAGGACCTTGAGATAGGGAGATTATCCTGGATTATGGGGGGGGTGTCCCATGTCATCACAAGGATCTTTGTAAGAGTTGATATGACAAGAAGGAGAGAGAAGAAAAGATGTGATAATAGAATGGAGTTAGAGAAAGACTGAAAGATGCTGTGCCACTGGCTTTGAGGGGGCCATGAGCCAAGGAATGCAGACAGCTTCCAGGATCCCTCCCTTAGAGCCCCCCAAAGGAATGCAGCTCTGCAGACACCTCGATTTTAGCCCAGTGATACTTCCATCAGATAATAAACTTTGTGTTGTTTTAAGCCACTAATTTGTGGTAATTTGTTACAATAGTCATAGGAAACTAATCAGTCCCCAAGTAACCAAAATTTAACAATAAATTGTTTAGGTGTACATCTACATGTGATAAACAATTTTTAATAATGAAAGAATGATGAAGTACAAAATTCAGGATAGTCATGACCTTTAGGGGGAAACAGAGGTAAACTGGGAACATTTTAGTTTCTTAAATCAAGTGGTTTATTTAGAGAAACTCATTTTATTGTTTTCTTTCATACTTTCGTATGTGGTAGCCAGGGAGAAGTAATTCCTGGGTGAAGCTTGGAAGGACAAGTGGGAGTTGGCAAAGCAAGAAGGCAGGGGCTGGGTACCCGGTAGAGAGCATTCCAGGCAGAGAGGGCAGGGCCTGAAAATAGCAGTGGCTGACACTTATTAGGCACTAATGGTGTGTATGTCCAGTGCTGCAGGTACTAAGAGCTTTAAAGTATTACATTACTTAATCCCCAAAGTCTGAGGAAGCTGCCATAATTATCCCCCATTTTGCAGATGAGGAAACTAAGGCCCAGAGGAGCAAGATAGCTTTCCTGAGGTCACATGCCTAGCAATGGTACAGCCTGAACTGAAGTTCAGGGAGACTCCAGAGACCTGGGCTCTTTAAAGAGGTGGTTTTTCCTACCTCCTAAGGCAGGAATGGTGTTGGGCTAAGGACTCAGTGAGGGCCAGTGGCTGCAATATAGGAGGAACCATAACTCCTGATCCTGAACTCAACTGTTGTCCACAGGGAGTGTGCAGACTGACTGCCAGGAGCAGAGAAAGATGATCCCTGATAGCAAGTGATGAAAGGCTGGGGCTGCATAGCCTTGAACCCTAAATATGCAGGAGCCACCTTTATTTTAGGACTTCTAGTAACACTGAACCTACTCTGCCTTCCTGCCACCAACTCTGAGTGGCCCAGTTATTCTGTGTACATGGCCCATGAGACAGTCCTGCAGACTCAACCCAAGTTTTTCCACTTTAAGCTCTTACTGTTAATGTGTCTTCTTTACTCAGGCTAAAGATATAAATGAGGATCTCCAGAGAGATAAGGGGGTTGGGGATTCCACATAAAGAAGAAGAAATACAAGGACTTAGTTAAAGCCAAGGTGAAGCCAATACTGGTGTCCACTGTTGCCTTGGTTCCAACCAGAGCTTCTGGAAGGGTGGCACATACCCTGGGAGATGGCCACCCAGAGAACGTCACTGACAGCTCTGCATGTCCTGAGTCCTCAGCGACTTCACATTGGTTATGCCTTGTTCTTTATATACCTCACGGTGTGCAGATGTGGAAACTGAGGACAGAGTTCAAAGGCTTCCCAAAAGGATGGGGCTGGTGAGAGGAAGCAATACCCCAGAGCATGAAGGTCTGCAGGGGTGAGGAGCAGGGATTAATTGCTTGAAGGGTAGCATTGGGCACTGGGAGGTGGGGCCACACATGGGGGGAGAGCGCAGAGGAGGAGGGCTGAAGGGTTCACGGGGCAGGTGCATTCTTTACCGGAAGACAAAGTCGGCACTGTTGATCTCCCTCCCGCAGCGGCTGTTCTTTAGGATGCCTCCGTTGCCAACCACCGCACACTTCTTAAACTGGGAACGGTAGTACGGCATGTCCTGGGGGAGACACAGGCCCAGCAGTCAGAGCCAAGGCCACCCCTGCTGTCATCTGGCACTCTGCAAACATGTCTACCACTATGAGCTCAGGGCTCCATGAGACAGCCTTGCAGGGAATGTGGGAGAAAAGTGGTTTCCATTTTTAAAAGGAGAAGGGAAGTCAAAAGACTCGTTACTGTTAGAAGGGACCCAAAGGTCCTTCCCATCTTTGGCACCCAGATACCTGCTGGGCTTTTACACACCACTGCCCAGCCCTGAATGAGAGAAGCCAGCTGCCAAGCAGGGTCTCCCAGAGAACCACGCTGCACTGGGATCATCAGGAAAAATGCAAACGAGACAGGCCTTATTCCTGGCCCACTTTTCCTGGAGGGACAGGCTCAGGGGGGCAGCGCAGGAAAAGCAAGGGTGTCTCACAGACAGTGGGGGAAGTGCACTGCTTGACTCTACCATAGAAAGGAAAATAAAGTCATCTTTTGAAAAATCACCAAAGGCTCTATATGGGTGTTTCCCAAACTTCCATAACTCAAGAAATACCTGGGATACTTTCTGAAAATATAAACTTCTGGACTCTATCTTAGCATCCTGAAATCAGAATCTCCATGGTAGGGAAAAGAGGTTGGGAAGCTGAATTTTTTACAAACCCCCAAAAATACTTCAGGAAGTTCCAGAAATGCTATTCTGTGTCATATGCCCTAATTCAGGGGCCAGCAAACTACAGTAAATGGGCTAGCTCTGGCCTATCCATTATTTTTTTATGGCCCACAAAGTAAGAATGGATTTTATATTTTTAAATGATTGGAAACAACCCAAAGAAGAATATTTTGTGACATGTGAAAGTATGGTACATAGCCACTCTTGTTTGCTCACGCGAGTTAACCTGTAGCTGTTTCGTGCTGCAATAAAGGTGAGTAGTAGTGACAAAGATTATGTGACCCACAGAGCCTAAAACAATTACTATCTGGCCCTTTCCAGAGAATGTTTGGTGACCCTGCTCTGTGTTCATGGCCTTGGCAGTCCCTACCACTGGCTCTCCTTGCACCTGGCTGCACTTTACCCACTGGTGTTACCAGCCTCATGTTTCAGGCCTTGAGAAACCTACCTCATAAAGGTGGCTCAATGCCACCCTCCTCTACCACTGTGAGGGAGAAGAAGAGAGTTGACACCTCTCACCTTCAGCAATTCTCCTATGCCCCCAGAATGCATGCATCTTAGCAGTGCGCTCTGGTACCAGTAACAACGCAGGGACACTACGGTCTCTGTTTACTAGAATGCCCTCAATAAGCAGGGCAGTGTAAGCCCTCATATTTCTTCCAGAAAGACCTGCACATGCCACCACTCATCATTGGGCCCACTAAGTGCTGCCCTGGGCCCAGAGCTCTCTAGGCTCTAGTGATGAACATGCTTATGCAAACTTCCTCCTCTTCAGAGGTGGCGCCACCACTGCACCTGGGTACCTGTCAGAATCAACTGACAGTGCAGGGTCCAGGGCCCCGTCTCTGAGAGTGGTGCAGTGCATCTAAGCCACTGGTCGGCCCACATGAGTGCAGGTGCCAAGAGTCTATGATCTGAAGAGTTTACATCCGTGAATCGTTCATTCTGTGGTGCCCCACAACCAGGGAGCCACTATTCTAGCCCTGAACAGCCTACTTCCAGAATTCTTTTATGTGAAAGGAAAAAAATGAATGCCTATGTTGTTTAAGTGTCTGATATTTCAGATATTCTGTTAGAAGCAGCCAAACCTATTGCTCATCCAAACCCCAGGGTTGCACACAAGGAAACTGAGGCTTTGAAAGACAAAATTACTGCCCGAGGTCATCCACATGCTCCAGATCTTTCAGTGCCTTGATTTGTATCAGGTTGTCTTTCTTGTGCACACAACCTTTGCATGCATGAAGCTTAATCGTTCTCCCAGATAGCGGCAGGATGCCCTCTGCAAGCAACCAGAACTTTATAACCATTTTCTTGCCATAAGTTACTTCAGTAATAGCCAGTTGGCATTCACCAGGTCCAGATGGAACCCCCAAGGGAACCCTGAGGCCTACTGAGCCTCAGACAATTGGCTAGCCAGGACCAAGACAAGTGGGTGAAGGGGGAGAGCATGAGTGATGCACCCAGACCTCCTAACCCCCACCCACAGCAGTACCTTGGGAAACATGCGGAAGATCTCCTGGTTGATGTGGTAGATGCCGCTCGTGTCCACCTCATACTTGAGCTTCGTCCCCAGGGGAGTGTTCTTCTGGGTGGTGAAGAGAAAGGCAGGGGCATTGCAGCACCTGGACAGAGTGGACCTGCCAAGCAGGGAGACATATAGGAGGGACTGAGATGCAGGATAGAGCAAGACCTCATGAAGAACAGAGGGATGGGAGAGCTGCAGCCTCGCCCACCCATCCTCAGGTCTTCCCCTCCACCACACCTGTGTCCCCTCCCGAGGCCCAGGCCTCCTGCCTCACCTGATACTGCCCTCTCAGGGCCCAGGACAGGTTTCTCTCCAGGAACCCCCCCAGGTCCCCCATACCCACTGACCACACTTCCTCTCATGAGTGAATGACAGCCCTGGATGGCCAGGACGCTGCCAAAGCCCACTCCATGTTAGTTCTACTGGCAGATAGGAGCCCACCATTGGTAGGATTTGCCATTCCCCATAAGAGCTTTCACCAAGATCCGCAAGCATTCTACTGCTCCCCACAAACGCGCTATTTCTGCTTCAGTTATCCAGCCCTAAATGAAAACCCAGGGGTGGCAGAGCTCTGCCTTAGATTCTCAGCCCTGTGTCAGATTCTATACAAGGTGCTTGATTATCTTGCCTGGTGGGGTCACCAAGCCAAGACACACGAGGTCAACAGAAATGTATAATTGCAATCATTTAGAAACTGATTTAGGAGTAGGGAGGGTCAGAAATTGAGAGAGTAGGTTGATACTGGCTGGTTTCCTATGGAAAGGAGAGCCTGACTTCCAAAAGAAGACATTTGGGGGAGTTGATTATTTATATATATATAACCAGGCAGTGCCAAAAAAATGTAAACACATTTTAGGAGATCTTATTGGAACTAAAACTGAGCATTCCCCAAAAGTATGTGAATTGCAGGTAAAATGGATGTGCACAGCATGTCTAGGTATGCTTGAGCAGTAACGGTACCTTCAACTCAACTTAGAAAGGTAATACATAGAGAACATCGCTTAAAATATGTATACATTCATTGGTACCCTCTATGTGTGTGTGTGTGTATCCCTATGATTTTTAACATAAAAATATTCAAACATGAGCTACAGAAGGGTTAAACCTCAGATGCAGGCATTCAAACAAAAACAACCTCTAAGGGACAGTGTGACTGATGTGGCAGGCTTGGGAGGCAGCCAGCCCAGAGCAGCCTGGTTTTTTCTCTTCTCCGCAGCTGTGTTCCACCTTGGCAGTGCATCCTTTGAGGAGTGCCTGCAAGGCTCCGTGACAGGGTCAGATCCTGGGCACAACTTGCTTCTACTGCCCTAGGGACCCAAAGTCCTCTGCCCTGGCCAGGAATCAACAGAGGGCACAAATCACCACCCCCTTTGTGTCAGCAGCTTTGAGCCCACAAGGATCACTTCCTCCAAATATAGCAGCAGTGGCCTGAGCATAAACTGGTCACTTTCCCTTCCACTGGCTCCAGGCACTTTCACACCCAGTGTCCAGCAGGCCCTAAGAGAGGAATGGAACTTCTCCTCTTCCTTGGAACCATGCAGTGACCACTAACAAAGAATGAGGAGGAACTTTCTCAAAAGCTGGGTTTCCAATCTGGTGTCTAGAAGCTTGTAGTTTCCTGTTAGACTGCAGTTTCTTCTCTGCTCCCAGCAGCTGTGGGGCTACAGAGAGGTCTCTCCCTCTCCCAGCCCCAGTTTCCTTATACATAAAATGCAGCGTTGTCTCTTCTGCATCTAATCCCCTGTAAGCCTGTGACTCCAGCTTGCCCACACCAGGAAAGCTATACAAATTATTTTTTTATGACTTTATCTCTTGTGGGGACTTCACATTTCTAAAAATGGGCCTCTTAAAACTCCTACTCTGCCTCTAGACTTGGCCTTGAACTGCAGCAAACTGAAACAAATGACTTATAAAGGAAACACAAAATGCTCAGTCATATTTGCTTTCCACAACCTCCCGGGTAGGATTCCTTCATATTCACAGCTCCTCAGTACATTTAAACTTGGACCTGAGTTACCAAAATCCAGCAGTTACACAACTTGCCAGGATCATCTCAATTCCATAAAATGAAGTCTACCTGCACTAACATAGTATCATGCATGCACAGGATTGTAGAGATGGGCCCCCATGGGCCAATCTGGGGAAGATGCCCACCAAGAGGTGGGCCTCGCAGGATGACAGAGACCAGAGAGCCTGGGAGAGAGTCACACAAGGAGGAGAGAGGACAGATAAATCATAGATACTTGAACTGGTTGGCCTCGGAGATGTTCATCGCCCATTTGCACATCTGGAGGCTCTTCCACCTGTCGAACAGTTCCGACTGCTTCACCCTGGGGAGGGGAGGACAGAAGAGTGAGTGCATGGGTAGGGCAGGACAAAGCACTGTCATTCCCCCAAATTCCCTTCCTCCTCTCCCATGGCCAAGTCCTGGCCCTTGACATTAACTATATTTTCTTTTCTATATTCTTGACACTCTGGTACCTAGAAATTTGCTAATTCCTTGCTAATCACAGAGGGCTCTCCCTTTGGCTGAAAGACAGCAAACAACTCCACTTTAGGTGGGCCTTTCATGCACAAACCAACCCATTCAGCCCACACCCTCAACCAGCTCCTGCCCCCTTCATCAGCAGGCCATCATCCCATAGCCTAATCATCCCAGGGCCTGGTGTCGGACACCTAAAGGCAGTCCCTAAACCTGTCTCCCCTGCTTACCCTGCAAACCTCATCGAGGCTCTTGCCCATACCATCCCTCACTTCTGCCTCCAGGCTGACTCCAACACTGCCCCAGGCAGCCCTGCACAGCATGCCTCCCATTTCTAGGGACCTTGCTTCATGCTTTCATTTCCATGTCTGTCTAAAAGATATCCTGGGAACAGTGTGAAACATTTCTCCTTACACGTCCACCTCCAAGGGTCTGCATGGTTCTCTTGGGAACATCTGTCTATAAACAAGTCAGACTGCTGTCCTGGGAGGACGCACGTCAGACACCCACACTGTGCCCAGCACACAGCAGGGCTTATGGCCAGGGGACAGGCTTGTCTTTCTCCCATTTCAAGGGCAGATCACAGTTTCCACATGACAGAAAGGAAGAGACGAGAAGCCTGAGATGTGCCCCTTTCTCCAAGCGACCCTCTGCCAGGTCCTGTGTGACTTAGCTTGCAAGCATCTCAGCATCCTAATGTTCTAATGCATAGCAGGAAAGGGGGTATCCAATCACAGAGGGCTCTCCCTTTGGCTGAAACCCACAAAAAGTACTAGTTTTTAGTTTATAAATTTACATTTACATATTTATAATGAAGCATAATTGTAATTGCTTCGATGCTGTGTTCCCTGGCTTCTAAGACAGTGCCTAGCAAAATAAAGACACTTGATAAATATTTATTTAATGAATGAACCAAATCAAAGATACAGAGTCCCATAAACACCAACTGATATGAGATCCTTTATTGTTTTTGGTTTCTGATGTTCTGGGTGAGCCCCATCACTCTCCTCTCTGCCTCCTCTGTTATCACACGGCATCCTCCCTCTGTGTGTGTCTCTCCCAGTCTGAGATCCTTATGTAAATTAACCCCAAACAGCCACCTCTCCCCCTCCTCACTGGTTCCTTTCCTCTTTTTCAGTAGTGTCTAACCTCAGGGCCACATCCACAGTCCCAGGTCTCTCTGTCACAGACCTGCTTTTCTGTCACCTGTCCCCTCGAGGCATCCTTGGTTACTTTGTCCCCATTTTAGTCAGAAATTCTTCCTTAGTTCTACCCAATTCCTTCCTGCTTTCACTTGTCCTTGCTTTTGAGGGTGATTCTCCTGTTGTGCAGAAATGCCCAGAATTTTCTAATATTTCAGCCTTTGGGGATCCCCATGAGGCCCTGGCCTAGTGGAAGTTGTGAGATCTAGAAAGATACAAGGGGATCCCCCAAGAACAGCCAACACTCCCTGCTCCTTAGGGGAAGGATCACAAGACAGATCACAAGACAGATCACTAGGCCTCCTGGTGAGGCCTAGACCTTCCACAATGATCTGTGCACTTCTGGGAGTCACATAGGTGGTGGCTCTCCATCAGGGCTGGGCGGGCACATTCAGGCCCTGAACTCTGCTGCCCAAGACTCTCAGCCACACACTCTTTCATTCTGGTTAAACTACCTCAGGAATACCAGCGGGCTCCCTTGGACCAGAGGCCTAGGACCAACAATGGGCCAGTAGCTGCCTACAGCATGAGCTATTAGAAGTACTGAGTCCTGGCAAGGTCCCAGGACCCAGGCTCCACCGTCTAAGAACAGCCTAAGTGGCAAGGAAAACCCAGATCCTGGGCCATCAGAATGGCCTATATTCTCCCCCAGATCATGTTTTTAAAGAGTATGGGAAACACAGGTAGCTAAGCACCTGAGCTTGGCTATGTTACTTTCAGCTTGTGTCACCACAGACAAGTCATTTCTGAGCCTCAGTCTCCTTATCTGTAATGTGGAGCTAATCATTACCCTCACCTGCTCATTAAGATTATTTTTACCAAAAAAAAAAAAAAAATGTGTTTAGGGTGGCGCCTATAGTTCAGTGGGTAGGGTGCCAGCCACGTGCACCGAAGCTCGTGAGTTTGAGCCCAGCTTGGGCCTGCTAGACAACAATGACAACTGTAACCAAAAAATAGCTGGGCATTGTGGCAGGCACCTGTAGTCCCAGCTAATTGGGAAGCTGAGACAGAAGAATCACTTAAGCCCAAGAGTTTGAGGTTGCTGTGAGCTGTGACACTACAGCACTCTATCAAGGGCAGCTGTGAAAAATAATAGTCTCTTGCCCTCCAAGATTTGTTAAAACAAATGGCAAAAAAAAAAAAAAGCTTATTTTTACTATCATCACTCTGTTGGTACTTTTCTATATTTCCCTGTGTGTGAAGCCTTTTAGCAATGAGGTACAGGGAGCAGCAAGTGAGAAACAGTAAAATCTGTATGAGTGTATCTGTGTTTCCCAAATTTATTCTATGGAACCCTAACTCAATACAATGAGAGCCACATGAAACTGCTACAAAATGGCAGGGTTTTTTTTAAAGGGGGAAACCTATGGTCATATATATTTGAGGAAAGCTGAGTTAAATAAAGATAAATGTTTTTCTTTACTGAAAGACTTCTTGAATCCTTTAATATGTTGTCATATATTGTACATTTCCAAGAAAGAGGTATCATCTAAATCACTTCCCAGAAGTACTGGATCACAGAATCTTTTTCCATTGAGCAGTTCATAAGACTGGAATTCCACAGAAATACTGGGAAATACAGACATATTGTATATTCCTTAAAGGCAAGACCATGACTTTTCTCTCTTGATTATATACAGTCCCCCAGCCCAGGCCAGGCATTCTGTAGTAGCACAGGATTACCTGCTGGTCGTGGACTTTTCTCTCTTGATATACACAGTCCCCAGCCCAGGCCAGGCATTCTATAGCAGCACAGGGTCACCTGCTGGTTGTGGACCACTAAGAAGCTGGCTGGTCTTGTCCCCTGATGCAGAGAGGGGCCCCTGAAAGGATGCTGTGCTGGCATGATGGTGAATGGAGACATAACCACCCTCCAGGAGCCTACTGCTACCAGGAAACTACTATCACTGTGGCTTTTAACCTGGGGTCCACTGAAGGGCTTAAGGGAGTCCATAAATCCTCTGAGTTATAGGCAAAACCCAAGTCTATCCACCCATGTGCCTTTCTTGGGGAAGAACATGAAGTTTCCCAAAGAGGTCCATCATTTCAAAAAAGGTATTTAATCCACTTAACTGTGGTTAAAAATAAAAATACAAAACTAAACTAAAAATGGCTTCATTCTGTGTTTAATTAGAAGTAGTAACAGTTGTCTCCAAACATAGCAGGCCTCACCTATGAGGAGAATACACAGCTGGTGTAGGAGGGATGATTGTGGTAAACACTATCTAGGACAGGAAGTACATGAACTCTGGAGCCAGAGGGACTTGAGTATAAGATTGAGTTCAGACAGCTCTAACTATGGAAACTCAGGCAGGCTGTTTAACCTGTCTGAGCCTCAGTTTTCTCATCTGTAAAATGGGCATAATAATAGTCTCTTGCCCTCCAAGATTTGTTAAAACTACTAAATGAGATGAAGCAATAAAGGACTAGATGCACAGAAAGTGTCTAAGAGGTGTAAGCTATCATTATTATTAAACACACATAACCCCCAGTACTTTCTACTTTTATAAAACCCACAATTCTGTTGTCACTCCTCATCTTTCCCAATAGGTAGTAAATATCATGCAGAGAGGGGATCATGCCTGAGTTCACCACTGTAAGTCCAGGCTCAGGCAAACAGTAGATGCATGGTAAATATTTGTTGAGCATACCAATAAATTAATAAATGAATTGATACATCTGAGTTCAAACCAAATCTCCATTTGTGAATATCTCCGTATGGGCAGGAACTGCAAATACAATAGCAAACAAAAAAACCTCCTTCTTGTAGGGAGCTGCCACACCAGTGTCAAATCCTGGACCAAAGCTGGCGCCTAGACACCCAGCCTCTTGACTCCTTCCCCAAATTGCAATGTGACCAAGGGCAAGTCATCCAATCTCCCTGAGACTCAGCTGCTTTATCTGTAAGATGGATAGAGCAGCCACTGCCCTGCTGACCTCAGATGCCAGAGAGATTAAATGGAATAATATATGTAAAAATATTCTATAAATTGCTTTACAAATGTAGAGATCATCTCTGCCTTACAGATGAAGGACTGACACAGGTATTTCTCTCTTTTCTCCCAAGGCACAGAACATTCCAGAAGAAGAATAAAAAAGGTATAATCCTACCAGATGAACAGAATGATGCAGGCAGGGAGGGGCATATCAGGAGAAGAAAGATTCCAACAAGTGCATAGAAGAAAGGAGGGTGATACAAGGACACACCAGAAGACCTAGATGGCACAGCCCAGAAGACCTGGATGGCATAGACCAGAAGACCTAGAGCCAATCAGGGTGGAAAATTCTAAGAAGTGGGTGGAAGGTGGGAGGGGCATGGCCCTGAGAACGAGAATCAGTTGTGAGTCCATGAGCAGAATCACCAAGCCAACATTCTACCTGCCCCATGGTAAAGCCAAATATTGAAAGTCCAGCAGAGGAGAGGATGGAACCAGACTGTCAGCTCTTCTCTAAAAAATATATCATTCCCCGTTAAAAGATCCGGCCAGTCTGGCTGCAAAAGGCCAGCAGTATTTCGAACAACTTCAGACACAGAGTTCTTATTGGTTTGTAATTGTTTAAAGACTAAATAAGAAAAGACAACCAACGATCTTTCAGTCAACCTGAAGGAGACAGACCAAGATAAACCATGAGATAGAATAACCATGCACACATTAAAAAAAAAATTCAAAAAAGTATTGGAAGAACAAATGAGAACTTAAAAATATCCTACTTACTGTCCCCAGAAATATTCTAGAAGACATCATGTCCTTAAAAATAAGAACAGACTTCTCTAAGAACAAAGAAAGAGCTCTTGGCAGGGACAGGTTTCATCAGAAGAGCTGGAAGATGAAGTCAAGAGATTTTCCCACATTGTAGAATTAAAGAGAAAAAGAGAGAAAAGATGAGATTAAAAGACAGGTATGCTAGAGGTACAATCCAGAAGATCCAATATACCACTCTTAGATACACTGGAAAGAGGAAGAAAAGAAAAATGGAAAGGGGGAAATGTAAAGAGATCCAAGAGCAAGGCCAAGGAGGTCAGGAGGAAGAGGCTCCACTGGCTGAGTCTATCCCAAGGCCACCACTGGGCCATCTCAAAATCGACTTGATCTGAAAAGATTCCAGAGGAAAAGAAAAACAGGTACCTCCAAGGGAACAAGCATTCTCATGTAGCCCTGGATGCTAGAAGATGGTGGAGTTGTTCTTAAACAGCCTAAAGGAATACAGTTTTCAACTAAAATATCAACCCACCAAGTCAACAACCTGACAACCCACCAGACCAACAATCAAGCCACAGGGAAGAATCTCATGGCGACACAGAAGGACTTCAAAACTTACCTTTCACCCACCTCTTCTTTTTTATTTTTTAATTTTTTTTTTTTTAAGAGACAGAGTCTCACTTTGTCATCCTTGGTAGTATGCCGTGGTGTCACAGCTGATAGCAACCTTCAGCTCTTGGGCTTAGGTGATTCTCTTGCCTCAGCCTCCCGAATAACTGGGACTATAAACACCCAGCACAAAGTTCGGATATTTTTTGTTGCAGTTTGGCTGGGGCCAGGTTTGAACCTGCTGCCCTTGGTATATTGGACTGGTGCCCTACTCATTGAGCCATAGGCGCCACCCACCCACCACTTTTTGAGAATTACTTGAGAATGAGTGGAAATAAAAGGAAGGAGTAAATAAGAAAGAAGCTATGGGATCTAAGCAAAGGTGATGCCCCCCTAAGAGGGCAAAGAAGGGAAGCCCAGAACAACAGCCACATGATCCACCAAAAGAGCAGTCGGGATGGAGCAAGAGGATAAAGGGGAAGGGTCTGCCTGAGTGATGGAGAGGCAGATAAAACAGGGCAAAGCAGAGAGGAGTACAAAGAGGCAGAGACAGTGAGAAGCTCCAGACAGAAGGCGGGGGGAAAGGTACAAGAAAGGAGTGGAGCCCTGGTGCTTCCCTGTAGTATCCACATTGTCCAGCAGTGAAAGCCACCATTCACTGATCTTCAAAGTTCATAGAGTCAACCCCTAGAGAAAGCCCCAAGAAAGGCTTGGCATGGTTACAAATAGAATATAAATGTTATGAGCCTTGATATTTTAAAAGTAAACTCATGGGTGACCAAAGACACGGGCTGGAGGGGATAATTTTAACAGCCTCATCTTACATGGTGCAGGATCAAGAGCTACTGTCTATATTTGGTAAAATAAGAAATAGATTACTCTGGTCATCTGCAGATAGAAGAACTTAAAACAGCAATATCCCTCAAACAGGGAAACGTGGGGATGGGCTGGGCATAGTGGAAGGTAGGGAGTCCTCATTCACCAACGTAGGACGTCTGTGAACACAGGGAAAAGCTTAAGAGACAGTAGAGGCAGATTTATGGAGGCAATTACCGGAAGAAACAGCTGAGAACCAACAGGAGTTGGGCTAGGTGAGAAGGCGTGGGGCAGGGACTGTGGCTTTTTAAAAGCTTTTGCAATCTACTTGATCTTGTGCAAGAAATGGTGATCACAATGAGATGAGAGCAATCATCTCCTTATCTTTCTTTCCTCCGCTTTTCCTCCATGGGCTCCTGTCTACACCCAGGTCTCACCCACTCCCTCCATCTATATAGGACCAACTGCATCCTGCACCCACAGAGGGTTAGACTCAGAGAGGCCTGAGCCTGGGTCCTGGCCCTGAAGATCCCCTTGACTGGAAAAGGACAGAGGATCACGAGCACTTCAGTGGCACAAAGGGGCCTCCCAACTTGGAGAGCAGGGTCCACCCAGCTGCCTAAGTATTGGGGTCAATGCAGCGTTCCTAGCCCAGGAAGATGGGGAAGGGGTCATGGAAGAGGCTGGAAGGGGAGTTCTCAGGCATGACCCCCAGATGCAAGTAAGCACAGGGAGCAACTGAAGCTTTCTATTTAAAAATAAAGAGGCTCAGGAATGACTAAAAGCAAGTGTCAATAATTTCAACCAGAATTAGTGACAAAGCATCTCTCTAACAAACCATCACAAGCAATTCTTCACGTATCTGCATTGTCAGGGAGTGAAGCATTTTCCATGTGGGAATTTTCTGGCTGACTGATTTTTACCATTGATTTCAGCAATTGTGGATCAGAATTGTTCTCTGATGAATCACACACCTCCTTGTCTCCTCAGACAGAACACCGGGTGACATTCTGTGCTCTTGAAGGGATGGCTGGAGTATGTCCATCCTGCTCCTCTATTCGTAGATGGGGGTTTTAACCTTTTCTTGAGAACTCTGGGTCAGACCCACCATGTATTCTGCTTGTGGTGCTGGGCTGGAGCACAGTGAAGCCCATGGGTCCCCAGATGGTGTCAGAACCATTCACATCAGAGGCCTGCCTCTGGGGCTCTCTGATTTTAGTCTGGAGGACCCACTGACCTTCAGCAGGGAACCAGGAAAGGAGTACAGAGTTTTCTGTCCCCTGATGCCCCCCAGGCTCACAGGCTGATGCCCCACCAGCAGCCTGGCCTCTTCGCTCCTCTCAGGCCCCAGGGTTTAGGGACCACAGAGAGGACAACTTCTGTGGAAGAGGCACAGACACAAGGCCCAGCTGGGCCCAAGGTCACCCCTGGGATGGCTGCTCAGCCCAGGAGCCCAGCCCTTGGGTACAGTGCATGTGTCCACAGCAGAGATGAGAACTAAAGGCAAATGTGGGGCAGCGCCCGTAGCTCAGTGGGTAGGGCACCGGCCATAGACCCTGAGGCTGGCAGGTTTGAACCTGGCCTGGGCTAGCTAAAACAACATGACAATTGCAAAAAAAAAAAAAAAGCCGGGCATTGTGGTGGGCACCTATAGTCCCAGCTAACTTGGGAGGCTGAGGCAAGAGAATTGCTTAGCTCAAGAGTTTGAGGTTGCTGTGAGCTGTGATGCCACAGCACTCTACCCAGGGTGCAAGGTTGAAAGAGAAAGAGAGACGGAAGAAAGGAAGGGAAAGGGGGAAGGGAAAGGGAAGGAGAGAGAAGGGAGGGAAGGAAGGAAGGCAAATGCCAGAGGTCCAAACATCCCCAACAGCAGTCCATGACAAGGGACAGGGGGTGGGCACAGAGCACAGAGAAATATGAGGCTATCTCCCACAGCTCACAACAGGCCCAGGGAATGCCTCACCTAAACCTACATAGACGCTGTGACAGGGACTGTCATGGGCAGGACTGTGTCCCCCACAGTATTCATATGTTGAGGGCCTAACCCCCACTATGGGTATTTATTTGGAGATAGGGTCAAAATGAAGTCCTTAGGGTGGGCACTAATCCAATCTGACTGGTGTCCTTATAAGAAGAGATTAGAACACAAACAATTCCCCAAATGAGGGGAAATCCCATGAGGACACAGTGAGAAAGCAACTATCTGGCAGCCAAGGAGAGAGGCCCCAAAGCTGGCCCTGCCCACACCTTGATCTTGGACCTCTAGCCTTTAGAACTGTGGAAAATAGTTCTGTTGTTTAATCCACTAGGTCTGTGGCACCTTACTGTGGCACCCCTAGCAAACAGATAGAGACTAACACTGACGTATAGAAAATATATGGGTAGAGGGATGGAAGGATGACCAATTTATGGAGGTCTCTCAGATCTTCATGTCCAGACCTTGAAATAACCATGAAGAAACTGTGTATATTTTATACTTTTTAAAAATTGGCCAGGTGCAGTGGCTCATGTGTATAATCCCAGCATTTTGGGAGGCTGAGGCAGGAGGATCACTTCACTTCAAAGGGCCCCAAATCTTCGAATTCAGAGAAAATATCCAGGCTCTCTGCTACAAGCTTATGAATTTGGCTCCTGATGGCCATCCTTGCCACTGAGTCACAACTCCTCGGTGGAATGTTTCAAAACACCAATCAGCTCATATGCCCCAGATCCTACTTAAAATCTCTCCCACAGCTCCTACTGCCCCTTAGATAAAGATACAAGCCAAGCTACGGACACTGTGAGGTCCCACACTATCTAACCCTGCCTAAGCCTCTGGCAGTTGGCAGCTTCCATGTCCCCTCTCATGTCAGCATGCCAGCTTCCCTGGCCCTTGGGAGCCTGAGACACAGCAGGCTTCCTCCTGGCACAGGGCCTTTACACACTCTTCCTTCCACCTGAATCCTCCCGGCCTAGATAACTCCTATCACCCTTCAGACTGGAGCTCTAGCATCCCTTCCTCCAGGAAGCCTTGCCTGATGGCCCCCTGCCCACCCCAGCCTCGTCAAGCTTCCTGTCACTGCTTTGGCTCCCTGGGGTAAGTAGCTATTAATGTCACTCCCCCACAGGCTGTGAGCACCAGGAGAACTCCATGGCAGTGTGTGCTCAACCCAGGGCTGGGAAGAACTTATGGGAGGTCAGATGCCTCACATGTTCCTCTCCAGATCAGGTGCAGGTGCCACCACTTGGCACAGGGGTCATAAACAATGCAGCTATCCCCAGCTGCACATGGGTCTCACCCTTGGAGCTTCCCCACAGCTGCTAAGCTATGGAGTCTGTTCATGACATCCCAGAAAAGCTGCTTCTACTGCTGCTTCCACAAAGAAAGAAAGAGTTGGAAAGGAGAGGGAGAAACAGACCCTGGCATTTACTGAGCACCTATTATGTACACTACTATGCATACAGACTGCTGGGCTATCTCCTTTCACATGTATTATTTCAGTCTATAGCAGCTCTTAAAACAGAGGTAACAGTGTCCCCATTTTTATAGGTACGGAAAGGCTCAGAGAGGTTAAGAGGTTAAGGTTATGTAAATTCTTAATTTACATAAAGAATCAGAGCTGGTAAGGCCAAGTCAGCTTTGGATCTCAGCCTGCCTAACCCAAGACTCACCCTATTCCCAGGACCCAGGCACCTAGAATCATGTCAGACGGCTACAGGAGCATGAGCCAGGGTCCCTGGGTTATGTCAGGGGCCAGTGAGTCCATATGAACACTCAGCACCCCCTCTGAACAAGCTATACTTTTTCCACATTCAGATATAACTGTTTCCTATCATGACTAAAACAGTATAAGTTCCTCTAAATGAGTTTGCTGACTTCACGGCAGCTCTGTGAGGTATGGAAAAGGCAGGTGGACACAAGCCCACTAAAACACTCAGCATCTACTGTGCTTTTCCTCCCATAGGCTGTAACAGAGCCATGGGTGACATATTGTCGAGCGGGGAGGGGAAAGCACAGTTCTTCCACCATTCGTGCAAAAACCAATGACAGAACCTCCACGCACACAGGCCTGCTCACGCAGACTGTCTTGGGAAGGAGGCACAGGCCCACACACTGCTTCTGGGGAGAGCTGCACAGGGGGCTCTTCACCAAATAACCATCCGGACCACGTGGATTTTGTATCACTTAAATAATTAAAAAATCAAATTTCTCATAAAATTAGAATGTTACAAGGCAAGAAGGCAAGACTTAACCCTACAGTACAAAGTACTGAATTTCAGGCAGGCACCCCAGTGCCCTCTTCGATTTCTACATAAGAGGAGCCCTGCGACGATAATCAAGAAGACTGGTAATTGAGACGGGGACTTTAACACCTGACTCAAAGCAGTGACCTTGCAAACTTGGCCTTCTGTCATAAAACAGGCACAATCATCACTGTGGTCCAGGCCTCCAGGGCTTTCCAAATGCCAGTGGCCCAGGGAAGGAGACCTAATTTCTGCTCCACAGGGATCGGCCACGTGTTTCCTGTTTCCTTCCTCCCCACCCGTACATGCACCGTGCGCCCACCTCCCAGCCAGCCATACTCACATGGACAGCACCTTCACTTCCAGTATCTCATGCCTCAGCTCCAGGCATCTTGTGGAGTTATATTCAAAAGGCCCCTCGTAAAAGTCAAAGTACCTGGGAACCAACAGGGACAGAAGTTACATAGAAAAGAGGTCAGGTCTGGAGGCCTTTAGGGGCTGTTATTCAGCATGCAGGGTGTCTATTTCCATCAAATAAATAATCCTAACCAACCCCACTGCAACAGCTGACCTGGAGGGGGCTCCAGGAAGACCACAGGAGCCAGCTGGCTTGACCACTGGGTGGTCAGCTATTCTCAGCAGACTCTGCCCTGGAAGTGCTCCTCTCCTGAGAGGCTGCAGAGAGTGTTGCTCAGGACAGGGGCCATAAACAACGCAGCATTTATGGGAACATGGACCCAAACAGTAAACAGGGAGATTCAGAAGCAGATTTGGTTTTCAGTTTGTGGTTGCAAAGGAGAGAAGAGGAAGAAGGATGCTCTGCACTCTGTGATCAGAGAAAGTGAGAGACCTGAGTAGTAGAGGCGGCAGCACCGGGAGTCCAGCAGTGAGCCCCCAGGCCTCCAGCCAGGCTGCCCTCTCCTTCCTCCTCCTCCTTGGGAAAATGTCCTGAGATTTCTGCTGTTGTCCTACATTTCCATCAGTTCACTTGATTTTTCCACTCACACTGAGACTGACCTTTCTTTCTCCTCATTTGGCAACTGAGAAAACTGAGGTGCAGGCCACATGCTGCTTCTGGGGAGGCAGAAGGCAGGCAGAGCTACAGGCCACACTGTCAGCGCAGGGCGGGACGGAGGCTTGGAGTAAGCCCAACTGTGGAAGAGGCCAAGCCCTTTCCAGCACCAACTGGCTCCAGGTAGTCACAGCCACCTCAGGGTCCCTTTGCCAGCTTCATGCAGAACATCAGTACCAATTTCACCCAGTACCTACTGCGACCTTACCCTGAACCAGGTGCCAGGCCAGGCATTTGATGTGGATGGATGATGTGATGTTAGATAGACTTTTAATCTATCTAACTAGCCTATGTAAAAAAGTGCCCATCACAAGCTGGAAGGTGGCAGAGTCGGGACAGGAGCCTATGAACTAACTCAAAGCTGTTCCTGTGACACTTGGCTATGAGGACAGCTGGTGTTCCCTGAAAAGGGCCCTCTGGCCTCCTGAGGCAGAAGCCAGGTAAGCCCCTGTTGGGGACAAGCCCCAAACTATGTAGTGAGTTTGTGTCAGTGGCTGGCAGAGATAAGAGGATGAAGGGAAAATGAAAAAATCAAGACAGTAAGAGAAAGTTTTTTAAAGAACAACTGGGTTGGGAGTCACCTTCAAATGTGAGGACCATGGACCTTCCTCCAGGCTAGCTCTGTTTTTATTGCATACATCACTGTTTTAATCATCAATCTAATGAGGGAAGGCTAGGCTTGCATTTTCTAACCAAAGTATTTCTTTAACTAACGATGTTAATTAGACTGATTTACCTCTTACTATTATTGCTCTAAGTTATTTATGATCTTAACACAAACAGAGCATGGGGTAGGGAATGCAGTCCAGGAGCAGGATGTCAAAGCACACCCCAATTAGGCCATGCACACAAATCACAGGAGTGGTAATTAACACTCAAGTAGCCTTGTGCTCAGATAGACTGACATTTCTGACCATACCAAGGTGACAGAAGAAAGGTAATATTTTTTTCCTTATCTAGTCTGTAAAGACCCTTTCTTTCTTTAATGAGGTTTAAACATTCTGAATTCCCTAACTCCCCCAAAGCACTCACGCTCCCTGCCAGGACAACCCTGCACAGTGACCTCACAGTGGAGTCCTGCTGGGGGAGGGGTGAAGTTTTAGCAAGATGGCCTCCTTGTCTTAAAGGGACCAGGCTTCCAGGAAGTACGTTTTGTACCAGATTTTGGGTTTCTCTGATCCACTTCTCTCCTGTCTCTGTCCGTTTTGCCCATCATCTGTGATCATTTTTTAAATTCAATTCCTAACTTACTTACAACAAACAACTGAATATTGGTTTTAGGCTTATTAAGTCATTATTACTAGCAATGCAAGCACATCAAGATATGACTCTTCCCTTAAGTACCCATATGTACATCTGTAAGCCCTTTTCTCATGGCCTCTCTCCTCCTGGTGGCCTGAGGCTAGGTCAGATGGAACTGGACAGGTTGGATCCCAGGACAGCCTCAACACCACAAATCAAGGAGCATGCAGGGCCAGACCACTGTAAATGTGGAGATAGTGGCCTCACTACTGGCAGCCAGCGAGAGTCAGAAGTGAGGGGTACCAGGGCTGCTTCTGGGCCCTGCTCCAGAACCAGGGAATGGAAATCAGGCATCCCTCAGAACAGTTCCCAGAACCCCTCCCAACATGGGGTGGCAGGCATTTCACATGCACCTTTACAGTCTACACTAGTGGTTCTCAACCTGTGGGTCGCTATCCCTTTTTAACAATGAAAATACATTGTGGCATTAGGAAGGTTGAGAACCACTGGCTAAACACATGTGTACAAACTTACGTACATACAGCTTTAGAAATCCTGAAACATTTCACCCAAGGTGTTGGCTTCTTTTTAAAATATTTGCATTTTTATTATTGCTATTTTTTTTTTTTTGAGACAGAGCCTCAAGCTATCCCCCCCCTGGGTAGAGTGCCATGGCATCACAGTTCATAGCAACCTCCAACTCCTAGGCTCAAGCAAGTCTCCTGCCTCCGCCTCCCAAGTAGCTGGGACCACAGGCGCCCGCCACAACGCCTGGCCATTTTTTGATTGCAGCCATCATTGTTGTTTGGCAGGCCCGGGCTGGGGATTTGAACCCGCCACCTTAGGTGTACGTGGCTGGTGCCTTAGCCGATTAAGCCACAGGCGCCGAGCCTATTATTATATTTTTATTATTATCACTCTGTCATTAAACATATATTTTAATAGAATTTCATATTTAATACTTTTAAAATTATATTTATATTTGCTCTCAATTTTAATGTGATTTCATACTTAATTTTTAAGTATTTTTAATAATTACATATTTATATAACTTGAAAATGTTGAAACATTTTACACAATTAATTGGCCCCTAGCTGTAAAGTAAATTGGTTCCTATTCTCATGTCATGAAAGAATTTAGGCAGAGTTAATCAGAACAAGGAATAGAATATTGCCAAAATACCAAACTCAAATTTTTTCCATCTGTTTTCCTTGTGTTCTGGAACTTTTTTCTCTACATTTCTCATCTGCCAAACTCAAATGGATCCCTGCTCAAGTGTCCACACTTCTAGGAAGACTCTGACCCCTTCCCTGGGCACCCTCTGCACACTGTCTCTTATTCAGAGCAAAGGACATTGTGTTCTATTAGTCAGTTCATACCTCTGTGTCCCCTTCCATACAGCAAGCATGTCAAACACAGGGACTATGGCTTTCTTATCTCTATACTTTCTGTACTACAGAGTTTAGAGTTTCAGCAAAGCTAAAAACGCTATTTCCAGACTCCTTTGCAGCTAAGATTTTGGATGCAACTTAGGTTCAACTAATCAAAAGCATTTGCATAGACCAGCAGAACTGTTATAGGAGAAGAATGCAAGGCTTGAGCCATGGTTTTGCTGGTGCAGAATGTGGCAGAGCTCCTGGAAACTGCAGCAGTGGCAGCACCTTCATGATTATATCAGAGGCAGCAGCTTTCATGGTGGCACCGTTTCACTGCCATTTGGGGAGGCATTTCTGTCCACTCAGCCATTACTTCAGCTCTCCTAAAGAATATGAGCTAGCTGTGACTTTAATAAATCCTTTTCTGTTTTAACTAGCTAACCTAGATTCTGTTACCTACAACTAAGAACAAGGGGTCAGCCTAGAGCCACAAAAATTGAGTCCATGACCTTGGTTCTAACTTATGTAGTTTTCCAGTCACACAACAGCAAGTAAGGTCTGGTGTTGTATCACAAAGATTATCATTTGCAACCAGAGCCGGTATTACTATGCCCTTTGGAATCCACTGGGTCAGATGAAGCCATGACCTCAGGCTGCTGCTAAGAAAAGTTCCAGATTCAAGTGAGACAGATGATCATTAGGAACAGACTTATTCTCGAGTTCTCAGGGAGCTGGAGACTTGCAGACACTTCTCCAATAGGGCTACAAACCAGCTGTGTGACTTTGGGTAAATCACTTCTCTGGGTCCCTTTTTTCTCCTCCTTAAAACAATTATTTGAACTAGGGCAATGTCTCCCCTTCAATCAGCCAACACTTCCATTCCCTCCACTAGGCTATCTCTGCTTTGCGTCCTCCTTGGTCCCACTTCTCCCAAGTCTCCAATATCACTCACATAACTGAACTAGGCAATGTAATAATCCTAAATGGTCTTGGGCTGTGTGTTGCTGGCTTTTAGGCAAAGAGGCTTTCAGAGTTGGGTGCACATCCCTCAGTCCTTCATTAGCCATTGCTATGGTCTGAATGTTTGTGTGCCCCCTAAATTTGTATGTTGAAAGCCTAACTCCCAAGGTGATGGTATTAGGAAGTGGGGCTTTGGGGAGGTTATGGGGATAGAACCCTCACGAATGAGATTGGTGTCCTTATAAAAGAGGTCCAGAGAGACCCCTCGCCACCTGCACTATGTAAGGATACATCAAGAAGGTGATATTTATAAACTAGGAAGGTCCTCCGCTGAAGCCTACACTGCTTTGATCTTGGACTTCTGGGCCTCCAGAACTGTGAGAAATAAATTTCTGTTTAAGAGCCACCTAGTTTATGGTATTCTTTTTTTTAATTTTTATTAAGTCATAGTTGTATACATTAATGCATTTATAGGGTATAATGTACTGATTTTATATACAATTGGAATGCTTACATCAAACTGGTTAACATAGCCTTCACCTCATTTACTTAATTATTGTGTTAAGACATTTATACTCTACACTTAAATTTGACATGTATCGGCTCGGCGCCTGTGGCTCAATCGGCTAAGGCGCCAGCCACGTACACCTAAGGTGGCGGGTTCGAATCCCCAGCCTGGGCCACAAAACAACAATGATGGCTGCAACCAAAAAATGGCCGGGTGTTGTGGCAGGCACCTGTGGTCCCAGCTACTTGGGAGGCTGAGGCAGGAAACTCGCTTGAGCCCAAGAGTTGGAGGTTGCTGTGAACTGTGATGCCATGGCACTCTACCCAGGGGGATAGCTTGAGGTTCCATCTCAAAAAAAAAAAAAATTTGACATGTATCCTTGCAAAATACACCATAGGTGTGGTCCCACCGATTACCCTCCCTCCATCCAACCTCTCCCCTCCCCTCACCTTCCCCTCCTTCTCCTCTTTCCTCCTTCATCCTGGGTTATAGTTGTGTTTTATCTTTCATATGGAAGTGTGGGTGATTATATATTGGTTTCACAGTAGTACTGAGTACATTGTATACTTTTTCTTCCATTCTTGAGATACTTTATAAGAAGAATATGTTCTAGCTCCATCTATGTAAACATAAAAGAGGCAAAGTCTCCATCTTTCTTTAAGGCTGCATAGGGTATATAAATACCACATGGTATATTATATTCCATGGCATATAAAGACCAAAATTTATTAATCCATTCATTGGTCGATGGGCACTTGGGCTTCTTCCATGACTTGGCAATTATGAATTGGGCTGCAATAAACATGCTGGTGCAAATACCTTTGTTGTAAAGTGATTTTTGGTCTCCTGGATATATACCTAGTAGAGGAATTGCAGGATTGAATGGCAAGTCTACTTTCAAATCCCTAAGTGTTCTCCAAACTTCTTTCCAAAAGGAATGTATTAGCTTGCATTCCCACCAGAGCAGCAGAAGTGTTCCCTTTTCTCCACATCCACACCAACATCTATAGTTTGGGAATTTTTTTTTTTTTTATGTGGGCTACTCTTACTGGAGTTAGATGATATCTCAAAGTGGTTTTGATTTGTAGTCCCTGATGATTAAAGATGATATGCATTTTTTCGTGTATCTGTAGACCAGACACTTGTCTTCTTCAGAGAAGCTTCTATTCAAATCTCTTGCCCACAATGAAATGGGATCACTTGTTCTTTTCCTGTTAATAAGTTTGAGTTCTCTGTGAATTCTGATTATCAAACCTTTGTCAGAAACATAATCTGAAAATATCTTCTGCCATTCTGAGGGCTGTCTGCTCGTTTTACTTACCGTGTTCTTGGCTGTGCAGAAGCTTTTTAGTTTGATCAGATCCCAGTAATGTATTTTAGGTATTGCTTCAATTGCCTGGGGGAGTCCTCCTAATAAAGTATTCTCCCAGGCCAATTTCTTCAAGTGTTTCCCCTGCACTCCTTCCAAGTATCTTTATAGTTTAATGTCTTAAGTTTAAATCTTTTATCCAGTGAGAGTCAATTTTTGTTAATGGTGAAAGGTGTGGGTCCAGTTTCAATCTTCTACAAGTCGCCAGCCAATTCACCCAGCACCATTTGTTAAATAGGGAATGAACAGACTAAGACAGCCACTTCAGGCCTGTCACTTTTCTAAGCCTTAGTTTCCTCATCTGTCACATCAGCAAAAACAATGCTATAAGTGTGTGACAGGTTTGAGAAAAGACATCAATGAGCCTCTCGGGGCAAGGACTGGCTGGCACATAAGAAGTGTCCAAGAAATGCTCATTCCCCTCTGTCCCCTTTCTCCTGCCACTAAAAGGCACACACTGCCAGCAGATGCCAGAGAGAGGCCCAGGGAGGCAGAGACTTACTTATAGTCCCTCGGCTGGTTGACAGCAGGGCTGAGTCAGAGATGATCAACTCAGGAAGTTTCTCCACCATCTTCACTGGTGACATCCTCCTTCTGCTGTGATTAGTAAACCTCTCCCTAGATCCTCTCTGCAGATAAAGCCCACACTAAATTCTGCTTGGACAAGGGGATGTCCTTGATCACCCCATCTCTGCTGTAGACTTTACGTATTAGCCATGTGTCCAGTCACCAAAACTGCCCCATGCCTGTTTCTAAGCCCGTGTTCTCATCTGGGACATGTAGCTAACAGCATTTGCTTCCTTGTTCATTTTACGTGAGCTTTGCTTTGGGGGATGCATCACTCTAGCTCAGGCTGTAAAGATGACTGACTTGAGGAACCATGGTCCAAATGTTTATGCCCACCATCATTCATATATTGAAATATAATCCCCAAGGTGATGACTTTAAGAGATAGGGCCTTGAGGGGTGATTAAGTCATAAAAACTCTTCCCTCAAGTATGGAGCTAATAGCTGGATGCGGCAGCTCACACTGGTAATCCTAGCACTTTGGAAGGCCAAGGTGAAAGGAATACTTGAGGCATTCAAGACCACCCTGAACAGGAGTGAGACCCCCATCTCTACGCAAAATAGAAAAATTAGCTGAGCATAGCAGTGCATGCCTGTAGTCCAAGCAGGAGAATCACATAAGCCCAGAAGTTTGAAGTTGCTGTGAGCTATAATGAGGCCATTACACTCCTACAGTCTAGCCTGAATGACAGAGCCAGACCCTGGCTCAAAAAAAAAAAAAAAAAAAAAAAAAAGAATGGAACAAAACCTTCCATCACATCAGGACACAACAAGGAAGTACCATCTATAAGGAACAGATTCTCACAACAAACACCAAATCTGCTGGTATCTTGAACTTAGACTTCTCAGACTTCAGAACTGTGAGCAATAACTTCCTATTGTCTATAAATTACCCAGCCTAAGAAATTTTGTTACAGCACCCCAACAAGACTAAGGGAGGAAGACTTTGAGAAGCACAGCCACACGGGGTCACCCTACATTCTATTTCTGACAGGATACTCGAGTACTGCATTCTGGAGGAAGCCATGGAAACCCCTGTCTGGTCTGAATGCTGACATCAAACATGGTGCTCACACCTTGTTACCTAATGACACAGGAAGATGAGCACATGCTAATGTAGAATAAAAAATGCAAGTTATAAAACCATGATCTCCAAAGAGAATTATATATACATAGGTGAATGCATGAGAAAAGGAAAGAATTGCAACAAAATATTAATAGGGATGTCTCAGAGTAATGGGATTATGAGTGATTTTTAAAACACTTTTCTATATTTCTATGTTTTCTATAATGGAGTTATGATTCTTTTATTTGAAATGAGTAAGTCATGGACTTCCCTCTGACTACTTCAAGCTTCTCCTTACCCTGCTAGGAGTTTGAGAAGCACTTTCTCCAGCCTTCTTAAACTCCTTTAGCCTCTGAAGGTGAGTTCACCACTGTCTCTTCTTTCAATTCTGGAAAGACAATCTCTACCCATCTCAAAGGGGAGGGATCCTGGCATCACAGGAGCACCTCACAGGTATAAATAACCCCTGCTGGTCACATCAGGAGCCCTGCTCCTCTCAGGTGCCACTTGGCTTCCGGCAGCCAGATCTGATGATGGCACCAAGCTGAGTCCATCCTGCCCCTTCTCTGTGCCTCGGGGCTGTGGGAGCCGGGCTGCCTGGTTAGCAATGATAGCCTCCACAAGGAAGAAGACAAATGCAGAAGGCCTAAAAAAGGTGACTGTCATGTTCCCGGACCTAAGTTCACCTACGTCCAACCCAGTCTCAGGCTCCAGCTCTGTAAACTGAGAAGGTTTTGTTTCTGCACACCCAGGGTCTGGCCCACAGACAGTCTGGCTCTACTAGTCTCTCCCCATGAGCCTGTCCCTCAGAGGCTCCCCTGTTGCCAAGTCCTTTTTCTAGAGCTTCTCCAAAGCCATTGTGCCTTCCTTGGGGGCCACAGTTCTCTGGGGCTCAACACCTATTGGCTGGTATGAGAGGAGACACATGTGCTCAGCTTCTCCCACCTCCCACCTGCTCTCAGTTGCTGATGGTATCTCAGAGATAGGAGCCCATGGAGATCTCTGTCATGCAAGGGCACACCCATTAGGCCTCTACCAACCCCTGGGGGAGCAGGGAAGTTGCCCCAGCTTATCAATTTAAGCCCTGGCCTCCTATCAAGCCTGGTATGGCGTCTTGGTGATCCACAGAAGGAAGGAACTCTTTTTCCACACGGGGAAGGAACACCACTTGCCCATATGGCATCTTTGTGCAATTTAGGAAGAAATTTTTCTCCAAATAAATTAAACCATGTGCCAGGCACATGGCTAGTCAAGGGAGAACAAGTTGGATTTCAGCCCCACTCGACTCCTTGGCTGCGTGCTGTTGTGCAGTGCTCACCTGTACAACTGTATGTGGTAGCCTGATATGAGGTCATTTCTTTAACTTTGTCTAGTTTAATGATCCCAACAGCTTTACGAGGCAGGCATTATTTTCCCCATTTTATACCTGAGACTTGAACTACAAGTGGTGACTTGCCCAAGGTCATTCAGCTAGTAAATGGGAGCAGTGGGAAAAAACTGCAGTCTGTGAGAGCATGGAACCTATGCTCTTGGTCACTTCAGTGCACTCCCTTGCCCTGACTCTGACAACCATAGTTCTCTGGGGGTTTTCTCCGTAAGCGGCGCCCTCCCCCTCCAGGGGCGACAGCCCTTCAGTGAGCTCAGAGCTATTTCTAGAGCCAGAACAGCTGCTGTCTCGAGATAGCACACTACCCATCAGAGCAAACGCACAGAAATCAGAGCCTGAAAATTGCAGCCTGACAATTCAAAGGACAGGAGTGTCTTCCCGAATAGGTAAGAGAGAGGCAAGAAGGGCTCGGCTATTAACAAATGCAGGTCACAGCTGCCAGGAGACACTGCCACAGCAGTGGAGAACCCTGGCCCCAACCCTCAGCTAGACCACAGCAGGCTCAATATTCTGGGACTTCACCTGCCCTTTCTGAACTGCAGTTCCCTCAGCTGTTTTGCGCTACCAGAGCTGAAAGCTAAAAAGCCTGATATTCTCAGCGCCACCCCAGATAATCCTGTGGTTAATGTGCTGCAAGTGTGTACCTCACACCAAGCCTGAGGGTCATTTTTGACACAGGATGGGAACAGGGAGGTCAGAGGCAAAACCTGAAGCCTAGATTTACCCTGCCACCCCGCAGCTCTGCAGGGCCCCACACCCGGCGCCTAGCACGCTCCCTACAAGAGTACACGTGTGGTGACCTTATTTTCCAGGCCAAGCCAGGGAGCCCTGAAAAGCCCTCTTTTGTAAAATTCAGCTCAACAACCTAAACTGTCTCTAGTAGCATCAGTCAGGGTCCCTACTGCTCCTGGTGGGCCTGAACCACACCCCCCGCCCCAGGTGCCTGAGCCAGGTGCTGCCTCCTAGATGCCTCTTTCTCTTCCTTCTACCAACTCTTCCCCACTTCCACCTCTCAAGCATCCCTCCCCTCTGCCCCAGAGCCAGGGACATGATTCCATCTTCCCCTCCCACCCTGGTCAGTCTCCCTGTCTGAAGCACACTCCTTCACTGCGCCTTCCTAGTTCCCACCTACTTGTCCATCAGAGCCAGCCAGGGTCAGCTCTCTTGGCCGCCTTCCTGCCCTCCCTCCTCTGTGTCCTCCTGGGCCCCCCTCCAGCCCTTATCACACTGAAGTATACACAGCTGCTGCATGGCCTGACTGCACCCTCAACAAGTGGAGAGGGCTTTTCTTCTCCTTCACTTATCGAAGATTTGCTGACCCTCTGCTATGTGCAGGTACTGCTTTAGGTCAGACAGAATACACGGCTGGGAAGCCAGACAAAGCCCCACCTTTGTAGAGCTTCCATGAGGGGAGGCAATAAAACATTCATTCAAAATGCAATGCCAAGTAGCCATGAGCTCTACCAAATAAATGCAGGTCAGAGGATTGAGGGCTCATGGAAAAGGGGGTGTCAGGGAAGGCCACTCTGGACAGGAGACAGGAATAGAATACAGAGCCCTATGTGGTTGTGCAGGAAGAACTTTCTGGAGAGGAAGCAGTGAGTAAATACAAGTGTTCTGAAGACAGCAGCTACCCATGTGGCTAGGCAGAGGGGTGATGGGACCCAGAGAAGTGAGCAGACCAGGCAGCCTGGGCCCATGAGCCACCCATGCCATGGGGGTGCCGCAGGGGAACGTGATCTGATTTAAAGGCTCCTCTGGCTGCTGTGGGAGGACAAAGTGTAAAGGGAGACGGGAAACTAGAGCAGTACGGGCAGGCAGTAGACAGCAAAGGAGGGGTGAAAAAGAGACAGATCCAGGAAGTGGTTTAGAGGTGGGAGCAGCAGGACATGCTGAAGGGCTAAGATTTGGAAAGGAAAAGAGAGAAAGAAATCAACAGTAACTCCTACGACTTCAGCTTGAACAGCTAGCAGGGTGAGCCACTTAAGGGGGTGGGAAATGAGTGGTTTGGGATATGGATCAAAAGACTCTTGGCCTTGTCCAGTTTGCTGTGACTCTCAGACATCCAGGGGGACATAACAGGTCAACAGTCATATACACACATCCAATGCCCAGGGTACAGTCAGGGATAGAGATATTCATTCCAGGACAAGGGGCTAGATAAGACATTAGGAGAGAGAGCAGACGGAGGAGGGAAGAAGGCTTAGGACAGGCAGGAAGGCAGCTCCCACATTTGTCTGTGGCAGAGGACACACTTCCCCCACAACCTTGAATGAGCTGCCCCAGGGAAGAATCCCTCCACCCCTTCATGGGTCAATGCCACCCAATGCCAATGAGTATCAAGGAAAAAGAGGATGAAGACAGGAAGAACCACTGATCTAGCAACTGGGAGGGCCTCAGTGACCTTGACAAGAGTGGATTCAGTGGGCAGATGCCCCACTGGCCTGGGTGGAAACAATGCTGAATGTGGAAGATGCTGAGAACGGAGCCGTGGAAATCTCAAGGTCAAGGAAGTGGAGTGAGTATAGGAAGAACTGATTCAGGGGGCGGTAGAGAGAATGGTATGTCCCCTGACATGTGAAGTGGCAGCTGGAGCAAGAAAAGGCAGATTCCAGTATTCTGTGAGCCTCCAAAAGATAAACTTGAGGGCACCACTGAGTGCTAGAAAGGAAAGTTTAGCAGGTCCTAACCAGGGGGCCTGCGTGATGGCTGATGGCCTCTTTGTAGTTCCGTGAGCTGCCTTCACCTATCCCAGTGCTGTCTTGGCAGCCATGGGTTCCAGAGGATGCAGGGCTGGAAGGGTCACTAGGTGCCCCAGCCTTGCAAGCATCCCCTCACCTGCTCATCAGGCAGATGTCTGATCCTCCCAGCCCATACCCAACCCCCTCTTCTTTCCAGTCTCCAATTTTTCCCAGGCTCTACATCTTCCCTGAGCCTCCTGCCTTTGCCAAGTGACTGGTATAACTTCTGAAAGGGGGTCACCTTGTCTGAGACCAACCATGAAGCTCCGACAACAATATACACAGAAGAAATCTACTTAAACCCAAGGTTCTTTTGATCATAGTGTGATGCCAGGAGCAGAGGGCAGGAATAGAAGATCGAGGGAACTTGGAGAAGAAAAATGAGGAGACCACGCCCAACCTTGGATGAGCTGCCCCAAGGAAGAATCCCTTGAACCCCTTCATGAGCACTAGGGCCCCAGAGTCACACTACACAGGGTGCTTCAGGTCCACTGCCCACCACCTGGAAGTGACCTAACTTCGGTGCCTCAGTTTTCTCATCTGTAAAATTGGGGTAATGAAGGTACCCACCTCAAAGGGTCAAGGCTGAGGGTTACTGGGATAACACAGGTAAGGCACTCAATACAGTGTTGGCACAGAGCTGGCCCCCATGGTGCCCAGCGAGGGGCATCTCTGTTCACATCCAGGCTGAGTCTCCCCTTCCCGGAAGTGCCTCTGACTTGTACACGAAGCTCTTGGGGCACTCGCCATCTGCATCTTGCAGTTTATTACCTAATTATACACTGCCTTGAAACAATTAAGGAGCAATTCACTATAGCTTAATAAAATGCTATTGTGAAGCAGACAAGTTCCTTCCAGCTCTAAAATGTAACACTTCCAAGCCCCACATCACACAGTACTAGATGCATACACACAGCGGTCCTCAGGGAGGAGGGTACCAGCCCAGGCCTTCCACACTCACTCAGCTCCTTCTTCTGTCCTTCTTCCGTGTTCTCCTTTCTCCTATAGCCGATGCTACCCTCCCACCTGGGCAGTCTTCTGCACTCCCACCCTGAAGCCCAGTGGCACAGGGAGAAGGCTATCTCAGCCACAGGCAGCCTGGGCCAACCCTGCTCTAGCTTCAGAGACATGTTCCTCAAGTTGCCTTTCCTCACCTCCTCTTGCCAGCCCATCTGAAGGGTAAGACTGGGGGGCCAGCCAGCCAAGGGGCCCGGGGCTATGCCTGGAGCGTGAGGGGCCAGAGTGCTCAGAAGATGTATACACAGGAGGTCTAGCCTATTCTCCAAGGCAAGAGGCTCCCAGGGATGTGGGGAATGCCTGTGAAAAAGAAGGGTTTACCTGCACTTGCTGGAGTGTTCTCTAAGGGTGTGATGATAGAAATTGCCCCGAGGACAGACGTATCTCATAGGAGGAGGAGTTAAAGGAGAGTTAGGTGGTCTGAGGCTATCAGAGAAGGCTTCAAGGAGGTGGAGAGTGGCAGGAAGACAAGGACTTGGATGTGGAGCAGGGCCCTGCTGGCTGAAGTTGAGCAAAGACCTTTGCACTGTGGCTACAGGCCAAGCCAAAAGTCAGCTCTGACTGCTGGGACCGTGCCTGGGGAACTCCTGCCTCAGCTATCCTCAACCCCTATGTCTGGGAGGTACTTTTACCTGAATGTCCTGAGGCAGAGCATGCAATGCTGTCCACCCTACAGGACTGAGACCACAGGGGCACTGCTGCCTCCCCTACCCTCAGCAGTCACCCTGGCAACAGGGCCAGACCAGAGGAGTCAAGATTCTAAGCTAGCCAGGGAGGGCAATTACTTGGCCCCTCTCCTTCCCATGTCCCCTCCTAGAAGGACCTTGCTCTTGAGGGGTGTTCTGGGGGAGTTTCTAGCCAGCTGTGACAGTCGTATGTAATCTGCCCTCCCTGCCACCTTTACTTTTTATACATCCCCCAACCCGCCCTCACCCTGCCAACACTCAAACTTCCCTTCCCCTCCCAGCAGCCCAGAACTCTGTAGCTGCTCCATAATCTGTTTTTCTCAAGAGAAAATTCTCTGGTAATTGCAATCTGTGAAAGAGTTTATAATTCTAAAGTGTATCCCCTTCTTGGGGATAACTTTTCAAAGACAATGACAGGAGACAAGGTTGAATCCAAAGAAATAAATCTCCAAGGCAAGATTCAGGAACACTGAAATTAAAGTTTGCTTTCATGCCCATCTTCCCTGCTTAATTCACTCCTTTATTCAATTCACATTTACTGAGCACCTACTACGTGGCGGGTGCCACCTGGGTGCTGAGCATTCAACAGTGAAAAACACACTACTGCCTCGCTGAGGAGATGGAATCTGAGCACCATGATGAGAAATGTCTTCAAAGACCACCCTTCTGCAATTACAAGAGGTGCTCAATGAGACTTGCAGTCGTCTTTTGTTATCAGTATATATTGAGTTTCACAGTTTTTTTTTTTGAGTCTCATTCAATCACCTTGGGGTTGAGTGCTGTGACGTCACAGCTCACAACAACCTCCTGGGCTCAAGTGATCCTCTTGCCTCAGCCTCCCAAGTAGCTGGGACTACAGGTACCTGCACAACACCCAGCTATTTTTAGAGATGGAGTTTTGCTCAGGCTGGTCTTGAACTCTTGAGTATTACAATTTTAATAGTTTTTTATTTTCTTAAAATGTGAGTGCATTTTTTGGCACCTTGTATAAAAACATTTGCTGATTACACATTATTCCCTATCCTCTAATTAAAGCATTTCCCCTAGGGATGCTTACTGGACAACACTTTCGTAGACCTAGACTTGGAATTAAAGTTCCATGTCAGTGTATATTTTATAACTCATGCCTTCCCAATTTAGCCTGGACTTCCCCAGCCTGTGTCCAACATGATGTGACCACAGGTTTTATGAGCACTATCTGGCCTGGATTTTCTCTGTGGTCTTGTTTGGAGTTTTCCAGACTAGTATTTGGTCTGGCTCCGTCTCCTTGTGGCTTCTGCTTAAGTATACAATGTATGAGTCATTTGCTTTTTACCCCCTTTCTGTCCTCTGTTATATTTGGTACTTCCTGACTTCCCTTCCAACCCTGTTGATAATAAATGATAACAGGTTGCACCCCACTTCAACATACCACACAACTATAGATAGCAAAATCTGGCATGTACTGAATTATTCAATAGGTGAATAATACCATGAATCTCATCCCATATTCCAGACTTGGAGAGTTGTTAATTAGGACGATGTACTTGGCAAACTTGTTAGGTCCTCCCCCAATCCCTGCAAATCTGCATTTTAAAGATGCCAGAAGCTGCTCATTTTTACCCAGGTACAAAATCTCCAACATTGCATTCGGTTCTAATTACATTAAGTGCTAGTTCTCACATGTGGGAACTATACATATCGCAGTCTTTCATAAGTGGGTGCTTTGGACATCAACTAGAAACTGAGATTTGAAATTGAAATTGTCCCAGAAAAATTTGCGATGTGCAGTCATGACATTTATTCTGTGACTAAGGCAATTCTTGGTCAACTGTCCTGAAGGAAATCAACTAAGCTGGTAATGATGTGGCATAAAGGGCACCTGATTACAAACCCAATTGACAGAGGCTGCCAGGGTCTCTGACCTGCAGGATCCTGGCTGACAGGAAAGGGGAGGCTGGCCTGGGCCACTGTGGGAGAGGAGAGGAAGAGAAAGTCACACGTAACAGAGATGAGAAAGGGAGCAGGAAAGAGGAGGAGAGAGGAAAGAAGTGGAGAAGAAGAAGGGAAAGTGGACCCCGAAAGGGTGACAGGAAGAAAGGGAGTGGGGAAGAATGAAAAGAGAGTGAGAGGGGAAGAGAAGCTAGAGATAAAATTGCGGAAAGAGGAAGAGCAGACAAAAGATGCTGGGAAGTTAGGAGGGGAGCCCTGGAGATGATTCCAGTCTCTGATGTCTGCCCAGAAACAGCTCCCAGGAGCCTGTCCCCCCCGCCCCGCTCACTTGACTAGCATTTTCTAGCCAAAACCTCTCAACAAACTCTTCAGGAAACTTTGTGGGAGTGGGGGGGGGGAGGGGCAGACACTTGCTGATTTATCTAGACCACCCCTCTGGTGGGAGGGTCACACAGCAGACAGGCCATCTGGAGGCTCGACCTTTGAAGGGTAACCATGGACCACTCACACA
>CAUYQV010079800.1:0-23290 GCA_963574575.1 Galagoides demidoff
CGGAGCCTCAAGCTATCCCCCTGGGTAGAGTGCCATGGCATCACAGCTCATAGCAACCTCCAACTCCTGGGCTCAAGCGAGTCTCTTGCCTCCGCCTCCTAAGTAGCTGGGACCACAGGCATCCGCCACAACACCCAGCCATTTTTTGGTTGCAGCCATCATTGTTGTTTGGCGGGCCTGGGCTGGGGATTCGAACCCGCCACCTTAGGTGTACGTGGCTGCTGCCTTAGCCAGTTGAGCCACAGGCGCCGAGCCAGTGCTTATGTCTTAAGACATTTATGCACATAGAAGCAGGGCTGGGATCCATCTAAAATGAGTTTGTATGCCAGTGGTTTACAATGAATCAAATGAGTGAATGAATTGCACACTCATGTTCCTAATTTATTTCCTGCATCTTCTCTAAAGTGTAGCACATGCACTTTTGTGGGATTTATGATAATCGATTTAAATTGAGTTTGAGATGCAGATGCTATTAGATTCTGCTTGTCTTAATTATCCAAATAGCTTAGCCCCGACCCTGAAACCTGAAAGCAAATGGAATCCTAAATATAAACTCATCTTCTATTTGTTTACTTTTTCACTATTCATTTTCAGCTGCACCCCTTTCCAATCCGTATACTTTGAAAATATGTCCTATGATTATGGAATGCAAATAGTTTTAGAGAATTTGGGAAACATTGAGGGATGATATATTAAGATATATAAACAGGTTTTTAAGTTGTTGGTATGGTTGCAGAATAGTCTCCTTTCCACCACCTACTCCCAATTTTAGGTAGAAATATCAGCAAAGTAGTTTCTGCAAATAAATCCATTTTTATTCAACAAATACTTATGTGCCGACTATGTGGTGAGCCCTTTTCTAACACTAGAAATATAGATGGGGGTTACATTTAAGTCTTACAACTCCTAGAATTTTATTTTAATTATATTTTGGGAGGGGAGTCATTACCTAAAAAGTAATTACCTAAAAAAATTAGGTAATTCAGTTTTTGCTCATGTGTACTTCCAAATTTTTCCTGTAATAAACTGTGTTATTTCTGTAATTTATAATTTTCCTATTAATATAGATATACATGTATAACTATAAAATATACTAAATTAGATTTAACAGGATCTCCCAAACTACTGATGTTCCATAAATTTTCAGTTCTTGAAGGCCCTTAAATATATCACAGAACTGTTTGTTTAAAATGTGTGGGAATGGGCGGCGCCTGTGGTGCAGTAAGTAGGGCACTGGCCCCATATACCTAGGGTGGAGGGTTCAAACCCGGCCCTGGCCAAACTGCAACAACAACAACAAAATAGCTGGGCATTGTGGCAGGCACCTGTGGTCCCAGCTACTCAGGAGGTTGAGGCAGGAGAATTGCTTAAGCCCAGGAGTTGGAGGTTGCTGTGAGGTGTGTGACGCCACGGCACTCTACTGAGGGTGATCAAGTGAGACTCTGTCTCTACAAAAAAAAAAAAAAAAAGTGTGGAAATTACAGATCACTAAACTCATTATAATAAAAATTAAAATATGCTAAAGAAAAATTATCTTCATGTCTAGATTATATTTATTTTCATTTTGATTCTTTGTGCTAATCACTAGATATTAATTATTCCACTTTCCCAACCCGACTACAAAATATTTGTCATATATCCTTAGAATGTTCAAAGTAGATATGTGGATATGGACCTTAATTTATAATCTAGTTATAAAAGTTTATAACTTAGTTGGAAACATAAAATATGGAAAATACAGAAATTTCAATGTAAAGCTTTTTGCATATGCTTTATGTCCTATAAAATTCAGAGGAAAAGGAGTCCTATGCAAACTAGAATGACCAAGGAAATTGGTAGTGAAGATACTCACACAAGAAAAACAGGAGGCATTGAAAAAATAGGTTGGCAGATCGTGGTTAAGGTCCATTACAGAGGTATAAAAAGCCAGTCAGAGTTAAATCGTATACACAGAAAACCTCAATGGATGTCACTGTGTATGATGAAAGTAGAGAAAGTTTGGCTCAGCAGTAGGTTAGGGGGTACAAGTGAGGGAGAACACAGTGGGATAAAGCAAGCGAGATTTAGCTACAGTAGTAGCTACAACACTGCTGTCTATCATCCTTAAATGGTGTAATATTGTTCTTAGTTTGGGGGAAAGAGAATAGGGAGAAAAAACTAGTAATGTAGAAGGAAACACAACAGTTTTGTTTTGTTTTTGTTTTTTGCAGTTTTTGGCCAGGGTTGGGTTTGAACCCACCACCTCTGGTACATGGGGCTGGTGCCCTACTCCTTTCAGGTAGAAATTGTCTAAAGTTAGCAGATAAAGGATTGGTTTTATTAATAAGACAGTGGGATTAAATATGCTGAGTCATTTGTAAAAATAAATTTTTATATACACTTAGAGCAGATAATACTTAAAGCATTAAGTATATTCTCTAAAGTGGACAATACACAGACAAAGACTCATTTCTCAAAAATATCCATTTCCAGGCAGAGAAAAGAAAATCCCAAAGAGTACTTGAGGTAAGAAGAACAGGATAAAATCATATCTAAGAAGTCAGAGGACACTATCATAAGAAAAAGGGACCTTGTGGAATATGCCAAAGAACAAAAGAAATGAAGGCATAGAAAAGATCAGTGGATGTGGCAATAAGAAAGTCACTGTTTCTTTATTACACACTTACAAATTGAAGCAATCAACTTCTTAGAATATGAAATTAATGACAAAATGCTATTACTGGCAGCATTTATTAAATATTTAATGTATATAAGCACTACTCCAAGATTTTACATGTATTAACTCATTTAAACCTCAGCACGGCACTCAGGTAAAATATTATTTTTCTTCACTTAAAGATGAGAAAACTGAGGCACAGGGATTTAGATCAATCATACAAACAAGTTCTTAATCATTTTACTATACTTTCTCAGACATGGTAAGTATATGAGGACCTTCACTGAAAAGACTACTTATAATACAGAAAACCTGGGAACCTACAGCACCAAAGGCAGAATGATTAAACAAACTTTACCGGCCTGGCGAGGTGGCTCACGCCTTTAATCCTAGCACTCCGGGAGGCCGAGGTGGGTGGATCGCCTGAGCTCAGGAGCTGGAGACCAGCCAGAGCAAGAGCAAGACCCATCTCTACTAAAAATAGAAAACTATCCAGGGGTAGTGGGGGGAGCCTATAGTCCCAGCTACTTAGGAGGCCGAGGCAGAGGATTGCTTGAGCCCAAGAGTTTGAGGTTACTGTGAACTATGATGCCACAGGATTCTACCTAAGGTGATGACTTTGTCTCCAAAAATAAATTAATAAAAATAACAAATTTTACAAATCATGCTTTGTCTAAACAATAGAATGGAATGGAGATACATATATATGTACATATATATATATATATATACATAAAATTTAAAGAATGATGTATATTACAATACTGAGTGTAAATATAGCCACAGTACATTGGATATATTAAAAAGTAAAATTTTCAAAATACATATTGAATAGGAAGAATGAACTCAAAACTGCTAACCAAAAATGTTATTACTGGAAGGGCTGAGATAGTAATTGTCAGTTCTATTTCTATAACATATTTATTGCTATAACAATTCTTAACAGTAAAGAGAGTTGGTTTTGTTTCTGTTGTTTTTTGAGACAGAATCTCACTATGTTGCCCTCAGTAAAGTGCCGTGGAGTCACAACTCACAGAAACCTCTTGAGCTTAAGCGATTGTCTTGCCTCAGCCTCCCTAATAGCTGGGACTACAGGCGCCTGCCACAACACCTGGACATTTTTTTCATTGCAATTGTCATTGCTATTTAGCTGGCCTGGGCCAGATTAGGACTGCCACCCTCGGTGCATGTGGCCAACACCGTAACCACTGTACTACGGGCACTGAGCCGCATAGCGGATTTTGGACAGTATATTCCTCTTTGGAGTAATTCATTGGTATTTTTCTCTTAATATAAATGTTTCTAAATGCTCTCAAATTCTCACCTAGACCTACAAGGCTAAAAAGTAAAGTAATGGCTGGGTAAATCAGGCAATGCAGATTTCAATTAAGACTGTCAAATGTAAAACTTTGGCTTAACTTTTATTTTGTTCCAATTTATAGGGCATCTGTCAACAACCATGGGCTTAACATTTTTAGACCCACTTAATAAACATCTAAACCCTTTGTAAATAATTTGTCAAAACCATATTTCAAAGAATAATCTGCAAGTTTTGAGTCAGAAAAATACAGCAGCGAATTTACTTTCTGAGAAAAATGAGTACTTTGGTTCAATGTATCAAAAAACTACTTGTTAACCTTCATGGTTCAGTTGGTTTTTCCACTCTGCTTCCCACTAGGTCATCTCCCACGTCATTCCTAAAAATTGCTATATGGCACAGTTCTCCTTTCTACAAGGTAAATTAAAATTGAGAAATGTGTGCAGTGCTTTGAGATCCTCAAGCTATCAAAGAAGTCAGAGAATTGAGTTTATAAGCCACTAATCTAAAAGTCTCCATCAATTCCATGCTGCAAAGCCAGAATGAGGCTCAAGTAGATGCTTTAGATTTGCTTCCCTCAAATGTCCAATATTAGTTTAATGCACATCAACTTCTAGGCTTTTCTACCCTGCAACTTATAGCTTTTATGAATTATCATCTTAATAAAATAAAAATCCTTACAGGCAAATTATAATTTTTTTCCACAATACAATTTGTCAAGGATTACTACAGGAAATTTATTATACCCTGCCTTAGGAAATATCTCACCCCATTCTCGTTTGCTGAGTTAATCTCCCATTAGAATAGCTACACAACTATTTTTTAGTATGTAGAAGAGAATTTTTCAGAAAACCTTTTACTTAAAATGCCCTTTACAATTCATTAATCTCTCACTACACTTTTTTTTTTCTTGCCCTAGGTAGAATGCTGTGGCATCACAGCTCACAGCAACCTCCAACTCCTGGGCTCAAGCGATTTTCCTGTCTCCACCTCTCAAGTAGCTGGGACTATAGGTGCCCTCCACAACACCCAGCTATCTTTTGGTTGCAGCCGTCATTGTTGTTAGGCAGGCCAGGGCTGGATTTGAACCCTCCAGCTCAGGTGTATGTGGCTGGCACCTTAGCTGCTTGAGCCACAGGTGCCCAGCCTACACTTTTCCTTTCTTTCTTTCTTTTTTTTTTTTTTTGAGACAGTCTCACTTTGTCACCCCCAGTAGAGTACCATGGTGTCATAGCTCATAGCAACCTCAAACTCTTGGGCTCAAGTGATTCTCTTGCCCCATCCTCCTGAGTAGCTGGGACTACAGGCACCCACCACAACACCTGGCTATTTTTAGAGACAAGGTCTCACTCTGGCTCAGGCTGGTCTTAAACCCATGAGCTCAGGCAATCTACCAGCCTCAGCCTCCCAAGTGCTAGGAGCAAAGGTGTGAGCCACCATGCCCAGCCTTCACTTTTCACTGTATATTATTTGAAAATGGCTATTTAAAAAAATATTGGCAGTTATATTATTTTTGTACAAAAAGCCTCATTTTAATCACTTCCTCTACTATAGATCCTTGTAGTTCACTAATCAAGACAATTTCCTTCCCACTGTGACAGATTTCTATCTGAATACCACGTCACTTACTTTTCAATGGCATCCAAAGAGTTAACATATTTTTTCTATGTATCTTCCTTAATGCCAATTTAATTCTACCTGCACTTTAACACTGTGAAATCAAGCATAACATTTATACTAAATGTCTAGTATAATGTAGTCTTTCTTAAGGTCACTTTTTTTGAGACAGAATCTCACTCTGTTGCCCCACGTTAGGTTGCAGTGGCATTACCATAGCTCACTAAAACCTTAAAACTCCTGAGCTCAAGGAATCCTGCCTCAGCCTCCCAAGGAGCTAAGACTATAGGTATGTACAGCTAAATGTTTCGGTAATAACAGAGTCTTTCTGTTGCTCAGGTTGGTCTTAAACTCTGGAGCTCAAGCAATCCTTCTGCCTCAGTCTTCCTGAGTGTTAGCATTACAGGCATGAGCCAACACCCTTGAACAAAACCACTTTTCAAAAATAAGATTAAGCTTCTACAATGAAGTAGATACACATTTAATGGACTGCATTTCTCTACCTTTATTTTCTTAGTTTGAGACAGTCTCATTTTGTCTTTCTTGGTGGATTGCTGGGGCATCATAGTTCACAGCAAATTCTCTGACTCAAGTGATCCTCTTGCCTCAGCTTCCCAAGTAGCTGGGACTACAGGTGCCTGCCTTAATACTCGGCTATTTTTACCTACTATTTTAGAAACTCGGCTATTTTTACCTACTGTTTTAGAAACAGGGTCTCAGTCTTGTTCAAGCTGGTCTTAAACTCGGCCTTAAACCAGCATTTCTCTACTTTTTAAACAACTTGCCCAATCCTCCAGTATTTACCTATCAACAGATTCATAATTAAGGAAACAACTCATTTCCTCTTTCCACAAAATTTATAATACATTCCTTTGATAAAATTATTCTGTTTGTGTATCAATAATGCTACTGTTATATATATATATATATTTTTTTTTTTTTTTTTTACAGTTTTTGGCTGGGGCTGGGTTTGAACCCGCAACCTCTGGCATATGGGGCCAGGGCCCTACTCATTTGAGCCACAGGTGCCGCCCCTAATATTCTTAACTTTAGGTTAGAAGTTCTTGTATTTTGATATTGAGCATTCTCCAGGTCTGCTGTAATCTATCATTTTTTCAAAGTAAGTACAATCAACATTTGTATTATGACCCAATTGAATTCTATTTTTCTCAACCCTATATGCCTTAGTTTATTTCTATTTCGCTCTTGAAATGACTTAATTCACCCTGACCAGGCTTGATCTCATCTGAAATAACCTAATCAAATATCTACTACTTATTTTTCACCAAAATTATGTATATATTCAACCCTGTTTTCTCTATAAGTACACAGTGGCTATTTTTACTAAAATTCTAAAGGGATTTAAAAAAATCATTGTCAGGCTCAATTTAGAAAATCATATCAGCACACTTTGATGATAAAATAGTAATTGTAAAAGGTCAGTCTAAGGAAAAACTTATTAAAATGCAAAAAAAATTAAGTAAGGGACGGCCCCTATAGCTCAGTGAGTAGGGCGCCAGCCCCATATACCAAGGGTGGTGGTTTCAAATCTGGCCCTGGCCAAACTGCAACAAAACAACAGCCGGTTGTTGTGGCGGGTGCCTGTAGTCCTAGCTACTCGGGAGGCTGAGGCAAGAGAATCGCTTAAGCCCAGGAGTTGGAGGTTGCTATGAGCTGTGTGACACCACAGCACTCTACCAAGGGCGATGAAGTGAGACTCTGCCTCTACAAAAAAAAAAGAAAAAATTTAAGTACAATTACATATCTGGTTATGCTATGAATGAGAATAAAAGGCTGGTTAAACATTACATATCTAGAATATACTACTGTGCCACCATTAAAAATGATTCTGTAGAATAAGTTAACACAAAACTATGCTATCATGTGATAAACACAGTTGTAAAAACACAGATTTAGGTAAAGCTACAGTAATTAAATTATAGTTTACCAGTAAAAAGTATTAGGATTATGCATTTTCCTTTATGCTTATAATTTCCTATTTTTTCTATAACATATATATATATTGCTATTTTATGTAAGAAAAACACAATGTTTTATTTCTGTTCAATTTTGCTTCCTCTTTTTTTTTTTTTTGAGACAGAGCCTCAAGCTGTCCCCCTGTGTAGAGTGCTGTGGCATCACAGCTCACAGCAACCTCTAACTCCTGGGTTCATGCGAGTCTCCTGCCTCAGTCTCCCAAGTAGCTGGGACCACAGGTCCCCGCCACAATGCCCGGCTATTTTTTGGTTGCAGCCATCATTGTTTGGCGGGCCCAGGTTGGATTTGAACCCGCCAGCTCGAATCCACTGCAACCAAAAAATAGCCAGAAATTGTGGTGGGCACCTGTAGTCCCAGCTACTTGGGAGGCAGAGGCAGGAGAATCGTTTGAACCTAGGAGCTGGAGGTTGCTGTGAGCTGTGATGCCACAGCACTCTACCCAGGGTTCCAGCTTGAGGCTCTGTCTCAAAAAAAAAAAAGAAAAAGAAAAAGAAATGTTTATTGTAAGGTAAATAGAACAGGCATAATCTTAAAAAAAAATACAATCTTTATATATAAAACTCACTCCAAAGAGATTACTATGATCCCAAATATAATCATTATATATAAAACTCACTTCAAAGAGATTACAATGATTCCTTCATGAGTTGGATTCTACTATTTTCTATAAAATGATCTTATTAGGCCAGGTGTGGTGGCTCATGCCAATAATCCTAGCACTCTGAGAGTTTGCATTGGGTGGATTGCCTGAGCTCAGAGGTTTAAGACCAGCCTGAAGCCAGAGTGAGACTTCATCTCTAAAAACAGCCAGGTGTTGTGGCAGGTACCTGTAGTCCCAGCTACTTGGGAGGCTGATTCAAGAGAATTGCTTGAGCCTAAGAGTTTGAGGTTGCTATGAGCTATGACGCCACAGCACTCTACCAAGGGTGACATAGTGAGACTCTGTCTCCAAAAAAAATAAAATAACCTTATTGAATAACTCAAGAAAATCTGAAGTATGAATCAAGATTTTTCCTCACAAGAAAAATTTTATAGGTAGCCAGGGGTTGTGGCAGGTGCCTGTAGTCCCAGCTACGTGGGAG
Source organism: Galagoides demidoff (assembly GCA_963574575.1). Classification (NCBI taxonomy): domain Eukaryota; kingdom Metazoa; phylum Chordata; class Mammalia; order Primates; family Galagidae; genus Galagoides; species Galagoides demidoff. The sequence goes on from CAUYQV010079800.1 coordinate 8,672, forward strand.
GCTAAGACAAGAGAATCACTTGAGCCCAAGAGTTTGAGGTTGTTGTGAGTTGTGACACCACGGCTATCTACCAAGGGTGACATAATGACACTGTCTAAAAAAAAAAAAAAAAGAAAAATTTCATGGGTAAATCAATTTGAGAGAAACAAATATAATTAGCAACAGAAATATGCCCTTACAAAATCTACTTAAACCTATTTTCACTATGGAAGGATATGAGTCACCTCATGTCTTTCTAATGCTAAGATGCAATTCACAAAACTTAATTTGTATAGATGAATGAGAAAAATAGTTTACAAACATAAGAGTTCATTTAAATGGGAAATTAGACATTTGACAAACCAAATAAAAACTGAAGCACAAAATATGTGTCTGAAAGAAAAACATTAAACCAGGTAAATAAGAATAACCAAATAACAAAGGAAAATATTAGTCTTTCATCTCAGAACATATTTATCATTCCTTCCCAATGAGATAAACGAGCATAAGCAATAAAGATAACACACTATTTAAATTTCATATCAAAATTACTTGAACTTCTACATAAGAATCATACTAAAGTGAAAAGTTTCCCTTGAGTTCCCTAATGTGTTCCTACGAGAAAAACAAAACAGAAAAACGGACTAGGTAGATCAGTTCTCAGAAAAAGAAATCCAAAAGGCTCTTAATATGAAAATATATTCAATCTCATTAATAAGAGAAATGCAAATGAAAACCACACTGAGATGACCATGTTTTTTACTGATGACTAGTGGCAAAAATAAAAAGTGTAGTAACACATTGTATGGCGAAGACTTGGGGAAATGGGCTCTTTCAGGAATTATCAATGGGATTTTAAATTCTGACAACCTCCCTGGAAAGATTTGGAAATAGAAAAAATTTTTAAAGTCCAAATACTCTCATTCAGCAATTCCACTTCTAGGAATTTAACCTACAGAAAGTCACACAAATGAAAATGACATACACAGTTACTGCAATATTGTCTGTAACAAACAAAACATGAGCAGGAACTTAAGTGTCCTTCAGTAGAGAACAGGTTAAATAAAATATAAAATATCATGTACTTGTAAAAAGAAAAGGATTTCCAAAATTCACTTTGTTAAGCACCCCCCCCCTCAAATAAAAGATAAGATAAAAGGAGAGTAAATATATGTGTGTGTGTTGAACATCTCTAGATCCTGAACATCTGCTAGGGAATGGAACTGGTGCATCAAGGATGAAGTAGTTTATTTTTCACTGTAGGTTCCTTTTGTAATTTGATTTTTGAAATGTACTTTAAAGTACATAAATATATATTTTAAAATCTTCTTTTGGGCCGGGCAAGGTAGCTCAAGCCACCCAGTACTCTGGGAGGCTCAGGCAGGCAGATCACCTGAGCTCATAAGTTTGAGGCTGTTGTGAGTTATGACACCACAGCACTCTACCAGGAGCGACAAAGTGAAACTCTGTCTCAAAAAACAAATAAATAATTAAAATAAATCTTCTTTTGGTGATACATAACTTTTTTCTGGCTTCTTTTACATTTAAACATATTTCTATATTTTCACCATCTACTGTTAAAACAAATATTCCAAAACCCCCCAAAATGTACAAAAGATAAAGAATATGCATTATACATACAGAAATTAGACATTTAATATTGTTAAACTATTTAAGTAAACGTTTTTAATGGAATGAGACATTGGTGTAACTCTAGATCATATTAAAAGTAGTAATTCCCAACCAAGTCAAAATGTTCTATAAAGTATTAGACATTTAATAATAAAATTATTGAAGCAATATACTTGGGTAAAAAATTTAACTGAAATTCATTTTTTTTTTTAAACTGCAAGCCTTATTGGCCTTTTAATTTTTATTTATTTATTTGTTTTCAGTTTTTGGCTGGGGCTGGGTTTGAACCCGCCACCTCCGGCATATGGGGCCAGTGCCCTATTCCTGTGAGCCACAGGTGCCGCCCCGAAATCCATTTTTATTTAAGAAAGTACTTGTTGGCTTGGCGCCTGTGGCTCAAGTGGCTAAGGTGCCAGCCACATACACCTAAGGTGGTGAGTTCAAATCCAGCCCGGGCCCACCAAACGATGGCTGCAACCAAAAAATAGCCAAGTGTTGAGGCGGGCGCCTATGGTCCCAGCTACTTGGGAGGCGGAGGCAGGAGACTCACTTGAGCACAGGAGTTGGAGGTTGCTGTGAGCTGTGATGCCACAGCACTCTACCCAGGGGGACAGCTTGAGGCTCTGTCTCAAAAAAAAAAAAAAGTACTTGTTTGCCTCGCACAGTGGCTGTAATCCTAACACTCTGGGAGGTGGGGGCAGGAGGATCACTTGAGTTCATGAGTTCAAGAGCAGCCTGAGCAAGAGCGAGCCTCCCTCTCTAAAAATAGCCAGGCATTGTGCCAGGCTAAGGCAAGAGGATTGCTTGAGCCTGAGAGTTTGAAGTTGCTCAAAAAGAACAAAAACAAAAAAACTACTTGTTTGATGCTACAAACTATAAACTTCTGATACTACTCAAGTGAGATTTACAATTCTATTAATAAACATGAAAATAAAATTCATAATCACTTTTGCTTGAAAAAATGAAGCTAAAAATATATCATTAATTAAAATTCCAATAAATGTCCTTTCACTTAGGAGAACGTTCATTGGAATAGAATGACTCAGAGAGAGAAAACTTAAGAAAACATTAAGAGTACCCTGATGGGTTCGGTGCCTGAAGCTCAAGTGGCTAAGGCCACATACACCTAAGGTGGCGGGTTCGAATCCAGCCTGGGCCTGCCAAAAGATGATGACAGCTGCAACCAAAAAAAAAAAAAAAATAGCTGAGCATTGTGGCGGGCACCTGTGGTCCCAGCTACTTGGGAGACTGAGGCAGGAGACTTGCTTGAGCACAGGAGTTGGAGGTTGCTGTGAACTGTGATGCCACAGCACTCTACCCAGGGGGACAGCTTGAGGCTCTGTCTCAAAAAAAAAAACAGTACCCTGATGGATATTTAATAAATGAGCTTCTCATTTAGGCAACAAAGAGGAAAGCAGCACTTCTTATTCTTAAATATCTACATTACATGGATATATACACATTTCTTAAGTTATACAACTGAAATTGTCGAAAACTACATGTGTAATTTTGACAAGGTTATTAACAGTCTAGAAACGTCTTTATTATCATCCCCACAATTTAAAGATTTTGTTCGTAGGTAGGTACAGAACTTTCAAGTTGAGCCCCAAACAGTGGCACACACCTGTATTCCCAGCTGGAAGGCTGCAACAGGAGAGTCGCTTGAGCCCAGGAGTTGAAGGGTAGCTTGGGCAACACTGCAAGACCCTGTCTCAAAAAATAGTAAAAACTTTGACACCTCTTTTAACAATTTGAGGAGTCAATTCCACTGTCTCCTGGCTCCAGTTGTTGCTGTTGTGAAGTTACCGACCTACATTCTTTTGAGTCATTTCTTTTTGTTTCCAACTGTTTCTGCAACTTATGTTTAGTTTTCTTCTCATGTCTAGTTGTATGTTTTACAGTTGTGTAAATAATGCTTAATATTCAGTGAACATCCTAAATCTGATTGAAGCCTTCATTCTGGAACATTCTTAGTATTTAACTCTTCAAACTGTGGCTCTGCCAGGTGCCTCCCCTCTACTTCTAGAAATGGTTTCACTCTTTGGTGTCTCTTAAACATGTTTCATATTTTCTTCATTGTCTTAAAGAGACTTCATTGTCTCTTTAAGCTCTAATCTGGATTCCTTGAGTTCCTCAATTCTCTTCACCTGTTAATGACCTAATCTAAATTCTAATTTCTGAAGTCTTTCCAGGTCTTTTTATGCTATATGTTGTTTGCTTATTTTTTTAATCAACTGAATGGCTCCTTTTCCTTGGAAAATTATTTGTGGAGATTCTTTAAGACCTAGGTTGAAAGTGCATCCCTCTAAAAAGGGGTTGAATAAGCTATTACCAGGCACCTAAGGGGCATAATTCAGGTTAAGTATGCTTCACATTTGTGGCTTGAGTTTTCCTCAAGTGATGTTCATTTGCACAAATCCATGCAAGGACCATTGTTATAACATCTGGAGATTTCCCATTCCATTGTGCTTCATCAAAACAACTTTTCTCAGTCCCTCACAAGTAGGAAGGTGGTAGTGATTTATTTCTGATTCACTTTCCTCCTGAGCACAGCCTTTGGGCACATAGCTTAAAGGGGAGAGGCACTGGTTGCCCCACCTTGGGTAAGCCTTGGGCTTTGACATTTTCTGAGGTTCTGAAGTCTTCAAAATTGCAGCTCAAATTTTCCCAGTTTGCCGAGTGTTCTCAGGGCAAAAACAGTTCAGGCATTCTGTTTATTTCCCTGTGTTCCTTTTTTCTCTCCCCTTCCATCCAATTAGGCTTTGGCCTGGTAATTCCTTAGAGTTATGTTAGTTCTTCAATGCTAGTAAGAGGTTCTTAAAATTCTTTCCAGCAGCCTTAGTTGTTTTCAGTGAGAGAGCTAGCTTACCATATTACCCAATAGTCTCCTTTGACACATTAACATCAAGCTTTCAAAAAAATCAGAGAAAAATTGTGTATAGAAATTATCTTGAAAAGCAGCTAAAAACTCTGATGTGGGAAGGATCACTTGAGCCCAGGTGTTTCGAAATTGCTGTAAGCTATGAGTGTACCACTGCACTCCAGACTGGGCAACAAAGCAAGATCCTACCTCTAAATAAATAAATAAAGCGAGCAAGCAATAAAAACTCTAAAATCAGTGTTCTTTCAAACACTAAATTCCAAAGGTAAAAAATAATTATAAATTCATTTAACCAAATATATTTCCTATATGAAATTCCCAAATAAGTGTAACTAAGCTTTTTTGAAATGCTTTATAAACTCAGTTTATTTTAATGTTTGCTATGACTAACTGAAGTTTGGGTGAAAAACTACAAGAAGAAAAAGTAATATGGTAAACAGAAATGAACGTAATCTACTTTTTTTTTTTAAGTGAAAGAGTCAGTGTGTTTTTATGTTTTAAAAAACATATCTATAAAGTTGTTCATGAACAATTTAAAACAAGAATTTATATTTTTTAGTATCTACATGTCTCAATGATTTTCCACTCAATCAGATGTTGGCACCATGCAAATATATAGTCAAAGCTGTCAAAGGGATCGAGATGAGTTAAAAAGTTAATGTTTTATTAATTTCACTAATCAACTTGTGAAATTTGACAAAGCCAACATGTGGAAGTTCAAGTTTTTATGATATATGCACCCATACAAATATCTCAGAAATTTTAATAGATATGCCTGAATTTTTTATTGCCGCTAGCCAGGAACTTATCTTCCTTGCCACTTTTATCTTTTTAAGTTTTATGTGAAAGCATTTCAGAATCACAACCAATTTTTTTAAAGGTACTTTAAAAACTAGGCAAATTAGTAATGTCCTTTAATTGAGTAATTTGTTAAAGAAGTAAAAATCTTTCTCATGTACATCAAGATAATTCAAAATGTCAAAGAAATTTAGTTTAAAATACTTAAATGAAGGGCCAGGTGCAGTGGCTCATGCCTGTAATCCTAGAACTCTGGGAAGCTGAGGCAGGTGGATTGCCTGAGCCTACAGGTTTGAGACTAGAGCAAGAGTGAGACCCCCGTCTCTAAAAATATCTGGGCTTTGTGGCAGGTATCTGTAGTCTCAGCTACTTGAGATGCTGAGACAAGAGAATCACTTGAGCCCAAGAGTTTGAGGTTGCTATGAGCTGTAATACCACGGCACTCAACTGAGGGTGACAAATTGTGACTCTGTCTCCAAAAAACAAACAAAAGAACTTAAGTGATTGGGGATATTGGACAATGCGAAAGAATAGTTTCTTTAGTGTTCTAAATATGAAGACCTGTAAGTTAATAGTAAAGGTATAGAGCAATTACAATTTTACACTCACAAAATAGGTGCTATAAATTGATAGCATAACTCTAATTTTTAGACATTAGAATTCAAGTTGTAAAACACAATTACGTGCCACTGTGGATTTTTCACTCAACAATATTTAGAGTGCCACTATATGCCAAGCATTGTTGTAGGTTCCCAGAATACATCAAAGAGACAAACTCTAAGCAAAGTTAGTAAAGTGCTTGATATACTAGAAGGTGGTTAAGTATTATAGGTTAAAAAGGAGAGCTCAGCAAAGGATGAGTTGTTCTGGGGTGTTAAGGATGGGGGTAGAAATTTTAAATAGGATAGTCATAGATCTCAATGAGAAGTTAACATTTTTGTAGATCTGAAGAAATCAAGCTAGCAAAGCAGCCACCAGGAGAAATTTCTTTAGAGTAGATAGAATAGCCAGTGTAAACACTCTAACACCAAAATGTGTGTGGAATAAATAAAGAACTTCAAGAAGGCTGGTGTGACTGAGAATAGACTTTACCATATAGATAATCTACTTTGCCAATACTATGCACAAAATTAACTTAGTATCCTACTATTCACTAATTTTCTATTAATTATTAATCAGCCTACCTGAACTTATTAGGAATTAACTGATCATCTGAAACACATAAAAATGTTAGGCTTTTCATGTAATTATTAAGAATGCAGGTATAAACTCATTAACAATATATCAATTTAAAAAATTATATCCAAGTGCAGCTTGAAAGTTTTAGAACCCTGGTTATTCTAATAATGTTTTTGGAGGTTCTAAAAAGTAGCCAAACCCAGTCAAGAACCATAATTCACTAATTCACTGTCAAAGTTCCATTATAATTCTCAACAACTCTTGTGGCTATACAAATATCTTATTTCTTTTATTTCTAAAAATATGCAATGTCACCATTATTATATCAATACACTTATTAATACTTGTCTCCTGTCTTTCTAAAAATATGCAATGTCACCATTATTATATCAATACACTTATTAATACTTTTCTCCTCATAACTGTCTTTCTAAAAATATGCAATGTCACCATTATTATATCAATACACTTATTAATACTTTTCTCCTCATAACACATAGCTTAGGTAGGCAATGCTCCGTAACAGATTTTTGGATTTTACAAATCAATAAAATTAGAAAGAAAATTTAGAAAGTGATTAAGATCTTATAACTTCTTGTTTTTTGGACACAGGCTTGAAAACTACTGTTCTTGTGCCTTCACTTTTCTTAATTTTAACCAGTCTTCAGATATTCCAAAGGTATTCAAAAGAAAGACATCAGGACATTATTTTCAAGGTTCTCTTTAAAAATAAGTTTCAATCTTTGATGAAAGAATTGACAAAAGAATTAAGTAGTATCTTTTAATCTTGGTCATTAATTTTGAGTCCCATTGGTATAACTATCCCTTTTAGTGCATACTTGTATATTAACATATATTTAACCAAAAAAGGGGGAGTTTCAGCTTTTTCATTAATAAAATTGATATAACAAATAAGCAATTTTTTTTTTTTTTGCAGTTTTTATCAGGCCTGGGTTTGAACCCACCACCTCCAACTTATGGTGCCAGCACCCTACTCCTTTGAGTCACAGGTGCCACCCCATAAGCAATCTTTTTATCTGTATGGAATAAGTCTATGGAAACCATGTTACTAGAGGAGCTAGAAACTGATAATGCAGTATCTTGTGGCTGGCATTTAGTAAAAACAAACTTTACTCCTGGTACAAGTTTTTTTTTTTTTTTTTTTTTAGAAAGACTCTCACTATGTCGCCCTCTGTAGAGTGCTGTTACATCATAGCTCACAGCAACCTAAACTCTTGGGCTCAATTGATTCTCAAGCCTCAGCCTCCCGAATAGCTGGAGCTACAGGCACCTGCCACAATTACCAGCTATTTTTTGTTACTGTCATTGTCTGGCAGTCCTGGGCTGAGTTTGAACCCGCCCGCCAACCCTAGCTGCTGAGCTACATACAGGCGCCGAGCCTGTGGTACAAGTATTTCTAGGAATCAAATTGTTTGATATAACTGCTCAAGTATTATCTACTGTGGAAAAACAACTAATTTTCTCCCATAGAAAAGGTTTTGGGAGACCAGGTACATTTTGGGCCAGACCAGGTACATTTTGGACTGGCCCATGAGTTTTGAGGTGGCAGGGAGCCATGATTTCAAAATTGCATTCCAGCCTAGGAGACAGAGAGAGACCCTATCTCCAAAAAAATTTTTCTTCCTTCTGAAAAAATGAAAACTGGCCAATTAATACCACATTTTCCTCTAACTATATAAAGATTATTAAAGGGAAAAAGGCTACATAAGACTCAAATATAAAGTAAAAAAAACCAAAAAAGAATTTCTAACCAACATGCAATTTTTTGAGAATTGAACAGGACCCTTCCAATGTTAGTAACCCTATAAGTTTACATAACCATTTGAGTAAAATAAGGGTCCAGAATTATAAGTGATATCTCAACTTTAGGTTTTCCTAGAGCAAAATTATATTCACCTTATTATTTTTTAGCTATTATAAAATATCAGAGGTTCATGCCTTTTCTGATTCTTTCCCCTAACTGCTTAATTGCAGCTCCATGTTCATGATTTCTATAATTTAAAAAATTCATATAATAGTCACAAGTCATCTGTTTAAAATAATGAGAATGACTAGAAGCAAAACTCAGCTAAAAAACTTATCAAGCTAAACCCGTACAACTCCTCAAATGAAGCATGCTTTTTCTGTCCTTTGTTAAGGCCCAAGCACTTGCAATTCTCTTTGCCAGATATTCTCTGCTAACTCCTACACATACTTTAGGGCCTATTTACAGATTTCCTTGACTCATCCTCCCCCACACTCTTCATCTTTTCTCTACTAAAGCATCCATCACCCAGTATTGTAATTACTTCCTATACCAAAATACATATTTTTTCATTGAGGTGTATGTAGCATCTATCAGTGTCTGGTACGTGTTTAGAAGCAATTCAGGAAGGCACTGTACCCATCTTCCCTGATATACAAAGTAAAAACAAGAACCTGAAATCAGACATTTTGTTTACTTATTTACTACGGCCACTTAAAAACCTACAAAACTATATAGATGATATGGGCTCTGAAAAAGTACTACCAGATGATGTTTTTGAGAGCCTATAAATTTAAGCCACTGTGCTACTGAAGGATAGTCAAATACTTCAAGCAATTTTATGTGACTATATATAACCCAGGAAAATACATCAATAGGCATTGTAAATTTCATTGTACCAACAAGCCACCATTTTAGGGAATTTTTGTTGTTATTGTTGAGACAGAGTCTCACTGTCACCCTTGGTAGAGTTCTGTGACATCACAGCTCACAGCAACCTCCAACTCTTGGGCTCAAGCAATTCTCTTGCCTCAGTCTCCCAAATAGCTGGGAATACAAGTGCCCACCACACGTTTTAGGGAACTTTTAAGAATTAATTCTCCACATACAAAATTACTTGCAAGAAGGTCAGCTGACATATAACTCTGCATTGTTTTAGTCTACAGTCACCTAAAAGTTACAAACTACAACTCATAAACTTTTCTTCCTACCCATGAAGTATCTTATCACCAAATGGAGTAAAATTCTAAAATACTTCAAAATTATGGTAAACTCAGTTATTAATTATGTTTTATAGGTAACTCAAATTTTTTAATGCAATTTTTTTTATTTTTTGCAGTTTTGGGCCAGGGCTGGGTTTGAACCACCACCTCTGGCATATGAGGCCAGCACCCTACTCCTTTGAGCCACAGGTGCTGCCCAGGTAACTCAAATTTTGATGTAACCACATAATGGTTTACTTAGAATCAATGAAACAGTATCAGATAGCTACACAAAGATAATTTTGTTCTTTTTTTGAGACTATGTCACCCTCAGTAGAATGCTGTGGCATCACAGGTCACAACTACCTCAAACTCTTAAGACTTAAGGATTCTCTTGCCTCAGCCTCCCAAGTAGCTGGGTCTACAGGTGTCTGCCACAATGCCTGGCTATTTTTTTGTTATAGTTGTCATTGTTGTTTGACAGGCCCCAAGCCAGGTTCAAACCTGCCAGCTCCAGTATATGTGGCCAGCGCCCTAGCCACTGAGCTACCAGTGCTGAGTTGATAATTTGAGTTACACAGATTGGAAATATGCTAGCCAAGGATTATCTTGAATCCCTAAGCCTGATAAGTCACCAATTACAAGTAACTGGAAATCTATCTATCTAATTTCAATACATGGCACGTTCCCCTTAACTATATGTCAAGATCATCTTTCAAAATCTTTTTGAGTGAGATTGTGCCCTGAAGATTTCAATCTTTCATTGTTATTTATGAAGTTTTGTTTCATAATTACAATCAAAGACTTCCCCTCCAAAAAGCATAACTCAACAAAGAAAGTATGTTCTAATCTCAGAAAACTCATCTTGAAAGACTTCTATACTTCCTTCAAACTATGAAAGTAACTGTTTAGTAAGCATAGTCTGCCTAAATTCTTAGTTGGCACTGATTTAGGTAAATGCCATTTAAAAAATGTTCCTAATTGCCAAATCAGAAATGTAAGTTATTGCTCTTTTGTTAATGTGGAATGTAAAAAATATTTGAAGCATTAAGGAGTATGTTCTTATAAATTTCTTGATAGTCCAAAGTTACAAAGACCTGCCCCTTTTCTGTACACAACTGCTTTGTGCTATGAAATTAAACTCAAGTATATATAGCTAAAAGGTCAAAAAACTGTGAAGGGTAGAGTACCCAGAACAATAACTAGAACCGTAGTAATATTTTATGTAAAGTATCATTTGCACTTGCATGGAAGTTATTGTGCCATGACATCTACAATATCTGTTGAAGATTCCATTGAAGCAATTTTATGTAGTTTTGAGTAGCTATATATAAAATCTACTTTTTCTAAATATATGCCAGAATACTGAGACTTAATACTTAAGATAGCTAAGCTAGGCTCGGCACCCGTAGCACAGTGGTTAGGGTGCCAGCCACATGTACCCACGCTGGCGGGTTCAAACCTAGCCCCAGCCAGCTAAACAACAATGACAATTGCAACCAAAAAATAGCCAGGCATTATGGTGGGCACCTATAGTCAAAGCTACTTGGGAGGCTGAGGCAAGACAATCACTTAAGCCCAAGAGTTTGAAGTTGTTGTGAGCTGTGACACCACTGCACTCCACCCAGGGCAATAGCTTTAGACTCTGTCTCAAAAAAAAAAAAAAATAGCTAAGCTAAATAAGAATGCAAGAAACCTTTGAGAGCAAAGGGAAAAAAAAAAACTATAACTATTTCCACAACTATATATATTTTAGGTTTTACTATCCGACTAGTTGGTATAGTGGCTAATGACTGGGAGCCCAGATTGAGGAATCAGAATACCTGCATTTGTTTCCAGCTTTCCTACTTCTCAGTAGTTTAAACTTAATGTTTTGGTATGAGTAAAGATAACTTAAGCCCTCTAAATACCAGAAGAAACAAACATCTCCAAAAAAAGGGAATTATACAGACCTGTATCAAAAGGTAAATTGTGATTAATCGCATAATTCATACGAAGTACCAGTGTGTCTAACATATTAAAGTCCCAATGAATGTTAGCTATTGAGATTAAGTATCAAAAATTACTATCAACATAATTGAAAACTCAAAATGATTTGTCAGAGAGCTTTTTTTACTTCTGAACATCCATTTAAAAAAATTTCACTTCCAAAAATTATCTATTTTTCCATAAAATTTGAAAATATTTACATTTTCAAATGTACATTTATACTTAAAACTTGACAATGGCAAAAACTTTTAAGAACTCCAGTACAAATTGATGGATATTTTGGGTAAGATTCACAAAAATTGCAACTTTTCCCAAATACATTAAAATTCATAGTAAAATCAGTTAAAATGTTGCCTTGTTAGTAGTAAAAATATAATAAAGTGCCTCTCTACCCTCCCACCCCAAATATAATGGCAGTTCTATAATTTTTGTCTAGAATAGTTAAAATTTTCCATTTATGTCATAATTTAGATGGGTTGAGTTGAGTTCACTTGAGTTCTTATTAGACTTTTCATTCAGATGGGGAAAGGTCAAGTTGGAAAAAGAATATCTGTGGCAAACTGATACTGAAACACAAGGCACAACAGGAAAAGAGTATTAGTAAACATATTCCAATAATTTTATCAGTCATAAAAATAGGGAATTTTGAAAACAATGAATCTAGGACAGTTGGAAAAATGTAAATATGAATTGATTACCACTTTTGACACTACTGTTCCTTTTAGGGTGATAATGGGATAGTGATTTTGTAGAACAATATTCATATAAGCACAGAAATATAAATTAAGGTATACAGGTATTTGCTATGCTATTCTTTCAATTTGCATTTGCAAATATAATCAAATGATCTTTTTGATTCACTTGTTTTTAAAGCAAAATATGCCACTGTCTTTACAAAAAAAATATAAATTCCCATTTGAAATAATTTGAACTTGTTCAACTAAATAAATCAACACATTTAGTTCCTTCAGCCTACACTAAGTTTCTGTATTTATCTATTGAGTAGGGGAGCCATTTTTAAGTTTTCTTCCCCATATGATTTATGACAGAATTGACAAGCATTACAGACAGAATGATTTTATATTTTTAAAAAAACTGCTTAAATCGGGTGGTGCCTGTTGCTCAGTGAGTAGGATGCTGGCCCCATATACTGAGGGTGGCAGGTTCAAACCTGGCCCCAGCCAAACTGCAACAAAAAAAATAGCTGGGTGTTGTGGCAGGTGCCTGTAGTTCCAGCTACTCAGGAGGCTGAGACAAGAGAATCACCTAAACCCAGGAGTTGGAGGTTGCTGTGAACTGTGATGCCTGGGCACTCTACCGAGGGCAATAAAGTGAGATTCTGTGTCTAAAAAAAAAAAAAAAAAATTGCTTAAATCAAAATTCCCTAATATCCTGTAAACTGTCTTTTGTTCCTGTACTCACTAGTTTTTTTTGGGGGGGGGGAGACCATGGTGGAGAAGGGAAGCTTATTCTAAGTTTTAAGCAATAAGAAGCTTGAAGTTTGAGTCATTAATAAAGTACCTACTTACACTCAGCAATGAACATATTGAAAAACACTAGATGATTTGATGGAAAAATATCACTGATTCAAGCAAGAATCAATAGGTTCTGAATGGGATAACAGCTAATGAATGAGAGAAATCGAATATTTACAAAGTCTCAAGGTATCTCCCTATCACTTTTTCTGTTAACTACAAAAGGATCCTTAACCACACAGTGGGCAAGCCACATCATCCAAATTGACATCCTCAATAAGGGATAACTGAATATCATTGTGCCTCTTAATGAGATACACTAAAGACACATGACCATTTTTATAGCTTTGCAGCTAAAACGTATAACGTAAACTAAATCCAATAAGCAAGCAGCAAACAAATTTAAATTAAGGCTGAGGAACTTTTCTAAATCAAAGGAGACCAAAGAGGAATATAAATTATATTATTAACTTAGATTAGATACTGATCCAGATGAAAATTGCTATGGAGTATTACCATAACAGCAGTAGAACACAGACTATAGATAAATCTATTAATGTTAAATTTCCTAACTTGGCTGTATGTTTATCACTATCAGGAAACACATCAAAATATTAATGGTTGTGATGTATGCAACCCAATCTCCCACAGTTCAGAAAAAGAACTGCTAAACGATATAGTGCCAAAATGTTCAAAACTGGTCAATCACTGTAAAGAATATGTGAGTTTCTTGCAACTTTTCTAAGTTTAAAATAATTTCAAAGTAAAATCAAAATTGCATTATAAAAATTGGTGAAATTATTAAAGTGTCAGCATATAGTCCTTAAAAGCAATGCTCTTGCTATTCAACCCATATTAAGCAGATTAAACCACATTAACTCCTGATTGGCACTCCATTTGGCTCTTCAACTCTAAGTACCCTTAACCTAAATGTTTTAATCATGTTCTCCCCTACTACCATATCCCAATTATGAGACCCACAAAACCTTTCAGAAATGTTAATTGACATACAACAGTCAAAATGGATAACCAAAAGAAATGGTAGATAGAGTTAACGATGTCTGTACTTCTGTAATACTTCATATAGTGTCATTTCTGACATTTAAGTTTTATAAAATTTAGATTGCTCACACACTTCTTGACATCATTAGTGCTTAGATTATCAATCACGGCTGGAAAAACCATTCTAAAATTACCATTGGTTTATTTTTAGTTGTCATACTTGATCTAAAAACTGTCAAAAGCCATTAAGGAAATATTTGGGGGATGGTTTTTTTTTTTTTTTGAGACAGAGCCTCAAAGCTGTTCCCCTGGGTAGAGTACCGTGGCATCACAGCTCACAGCAACCTCCAACTCCTGGGCTCAAGCGAGTCTCCTGCCTCTCCCTCCTAAGTAGCTGGGACCACAGGCGCCCGCCACAACACCCGGATATTTTTGGTTGCAGCTGTCATTGTTGTTTTGGCGGGCCAGGCTGGATTCGAACCTGTCACCTTAGGTGTATGTGGCTGGCGCCTTAACCACTTGAGCCACAGGTGCGGAGCCTGGGGGATGGGTTTTAAAAGAATGAGACGTGGCTCGGCGCCTGTGGCTCAATCGGCTAGGGCGCCAGCCACGTACACCTAAGGTGGCGGGTTCGAATCCCCAGCCCGGACCCGCCAAACAACAATGATGGCTGCAACCAAAAAATGGCCGGGCGTTGTGGCGGGCGCCTGTGGTCCC
>CAUYQV010079802.1:0-32247 GCA_963574575.1 Galagoides demidoff
TGTGAATCTAAAACTATTCTAAAAATAAAGTCTATGAAAAACGAGTGTCTAATTGATGGCACCCATAGCTCATAGCACCTATAGCCGGCCGCGTACATGGAGGCTGGTGAGTTCAAACCCAGACCAGGCCAGCTAAAACAATGAGAACGGCAACAAAAAAAACACTGGGTGTTGTGGTGGATGCCTATACTCCAGCTACTTGGGAGGCTCAGGAAAGAGAATGGCTTAAGCCCTAGAGTTTGAGGTTGCTGTGAGCTATGTCACCCAGGGTGACAGCTTGAGGCTCTGTCTCAAAAAACAAAAAACACATGAGTATAAGTGTTAGAAAACACTTTCCTCAGAGCTGCTTGAAGACCACATGGAGGGGTGTGGACTAAAGCTCAGGCTCCAGTAAGACCTAGTCTAGGCCTTTCTTGGCTTGAGAAGACAGATGATCCCCAGAGTGTTAGGTGCGGCCGATGGCCCGAGAGCTCCCTGTATCACAGTCAGCCTTTTATTTCCCCCTGCTTCCTTCACTTCAGCCATTAACCTTTTCTGAATCCAGATTTCTTTAAATTTAAAGATGTGTGTTTAGAGGCTAGGCACGATGGCTCACACCTGTAATCCCAGCACACTGGGAGACCCAGGTGGGTGGATTACTTGAGCTCTGGAATTTAAGACCAACCTAAGCAAGAGAAGATGCTGTCTCTAAAAAATAGTGGTGTTGTGGCAAGCATCTATAGTCCCAGATACTTGGGAGGCTGAGGCCAGAGAATCGCTTGAACCTAAGAGTTTGAGGTTGCTGTTAGCTATGATTCCACGGCTCTCTATCCAGGGCGACAGCTTGAGACTCTGTCTCAAAAATAAATTAATTAATTAAATAAATAAGCCATTTACCCATTTAATCATCACAACAACTCTGTGAGGTGGGTAGTATTATTGTTCCCACTTTACAGGGATGAAATGAGAAGCAGAGAGGTGAAGTACATGACGAAAGAGGTCACGGGGGCGGGGGGGATTCAGATCCTGATGGTCTGGTTCTAAAACCACACTCTCAGCCTGTGTAGCATGTAATACACATGTAATCTTGTGTACATAGATGTGCATGTGTGTATATATGTATATATGCACACGTTTGTGTGACGACAAACATATTTTTACTACAAAACAGTAAAACTGTTAAATTCTTCATGCTATCAAGTTCTGTTTCACTTGAAACTCAAAACAGAAAATCATTAACTGTTTAAATGTTCAGAGCCCAGCACAGTGACACATGTCTATAGTCTCAGCTCCTGCAGAGTCTGAGGCAGGAGGATTGCTTGAGCCCAGGACTTCAAGTTCAACCTGGGCAACATCTCTTTAAAATAATAATAATAATAAATAAAGGTTGAAGGCAACATTTGTAGATGACACTATACACAGATGACACAGAGAAAGTACCGGTTTGGTACTTAGAGATGAATTGTTAAATAAAATGCCATTTTTCATATTCGTTTTAGCAGATAAAAGCCTTTGAAAATTATTTGAATGTTATCCAGAAGGAAAGCACTCTCTTGTAGGACAACAATTACTAGAGATGTAATATTTAAGTCCAATTGGAAAATTCAAAGTCTCCTTGGAGTTGAAAGGAAGTGGTTTTTCTAATGAATGTCATTTGCAATTCTTGTAAGAAAAATAATGAAGGCCAGATTGATTTTCTTTTGGAGAGACTGAATAGGCATTTCTTAAATCTTATGCTCAGGTAGCCGAGCTCTGCCTTAGTATTTTGAGTCTATAGGTCACAGATATGTCATTTTCACGAATGCTTATGTAAATAACCTGAGAAGGAGGGGGTGCTGCTGGCCTTGCAAAGCCTGGTTTTTATTATTACTTTCAAAATGATATATAATTACAAAGAACTTTAAGGTAGAGAAAAATTGTTTGAGTTATTTCTGCACCGTTTTCACGACCCTCCTCTCACAGTGGCCAAGGGAAGCTTGTGGGGAAGTATGTTCAGCAGCAAGATCAGGATTGGGGACCGGAGTTCTGTGATTTGGCGAAAAGGCCAATTGAAATAGCAGACAGGGGAAGATTAGGAGCAAAGATAAACTGAAGTGATGAGATTATCCCAACCATCATGTGCTGCACTGGTACACACAGCGGCTGACGTTCTCCCCAGGGGTGTATATCACAAAGCTGCAGGTTTTCCCTCTGTGATTAGGAGTAGGGCTTCTGTTCAGGTTACCATGGTGATACCAAGACTGATTAAAGGGAGTTCTCGGAGGCAGGATGGTTCCATGAGAGTGTATTCCTGTGTGTGTGTTTGCTGGGGGCAATGCACACACACACACAAAAATTCATGTACACACAAGTCAAATCCAGTTACTGATTCTTTTGTTAGGTAGGAATTTGATGCCAGCATTTACTTATTTTGAATGTTACTCCTCAGAGGTGGGTCATCCATTGAAGGTAGCAGAGGACATCCCACCACACGGAAATTTTTATTGTAACCATGGGCTTCCCTGAGGTCGAGTTCTCCTTTCACAAGACCAAAGGTGAAATATAGGTTGAAGAGAGGTGCCAGAGGAAATGTAAATATGAAGACTGTCTTAGGATGTTTTTTTCTTCAAGTCCATTAGAACTTTCTTGGGCAAGTCAGGGGAAGCCCTTATTGTGTATAGTAGTTATCAATTCCCAAAAGGAGATAATTGTCATGAGATAAAGCAAATTTATCTCCTCCTATTATCTGGTGCCCCAAGTTGAAATCCTCAGTTACCTGTGTCTTTGTTCATTCTCTTACCCCCAACACTCTCTAAATCCAGTGCAGTACCTTCTCCTACTCCCTTAAATCTAACCTCTTTCTTCCAGCATTACCAACACATCATTAATTTAAGCCTATATCACCTTTGCTAGGACTACTGCAGTAGTCTCTCAGTGAACTTCTCCAGTCCCATGGGTCCCTAAGCCATCACCTACATGACCACTAGAAAGACATTTCTGAAATAGATATAGTTTTGTCACTGCTTTACTCAAAAACCATTTTAGCAGAGCATTCAAGGCCGTGTACGATCACATTCCCAGGAGGTGTTTCTTCAGTTAAGTTCCAGAGGCCACCTGAGGTCAGTATGCCCATTTGGACTTCAACAAAATTTAGCTTGATCCCCTCTTTTGTCAGGACACACAAGGAA
The DNA here is from genome assembly GCA_963574575.1 of Galagoides demidoff. NCBI lineage: Eukaryota > Metazoa > Chordata > Mammalia > Primates > Galagidae > Galagoides > Galagoides demidoff. The sequence goes on from CAUYQV010079802.1 coordinate 3,147, forward strand.
ATCACTCTCCTCAAGGTTTTTCCTAATTTCTAGGGTTTATGCTCTTTTTGGTCTAATCACCAAAAGACCCTACTGTACCCTATAGAGATGTAATGCATTCTATGCTTATAATATAGAAGGCACTATGGTCTTCTACACATTATTTCATTTAACCTTCACAACAGCCCAGTGAGGTTACAGCTACTATTAATTCTATTTGATGGATAAGGAAAGTGAAGCTTAGGGAGAAACGTATCCAAAGGTACTCAGACAGTAAGTGGAAAGTGAGCGGTCAGGTTTGTCTGACTCTACCACTGCTCTGTGCTGCCCCCTCCCTCTTTCTTCATTTTTTAATTCATGTACTCATTCATCTTTGAAAGAATGCATTTCCTATGCCAGGTACCATGCTGTAAACAAGGGCAGATACCAGGAAAATAGGAAATTATTTCTGTTCTTAATAAAAGGAACTATTCAGGAGGTCATGACCACATTTCAGGAATAGGGCAGACATGAATGCATGTCCATGGCCCAGCCCAAGGGCTTAAACCTCCTCATCACTCCTTCCCTAGCATCCAACATTCTCTGTAACTTGCCCTCTTCTATCCATCTTTATCTACTCTACCCTTCCAGGACACCAGCCTCTTCCCTCCTCCCTAGATAGCCCAGTTTTCTCTGCAAATATATTAGGTCATTCCTGCCTCTCTGGCCATAATTGCCACAGGTGGTTTCCCTAGTTTTCCTGGCTCGGCGCCTGTGGCTCAAGTGGCTAAGGTGCCGGCCACATACACCTAAGGTGGAGGGTTCGAATCCCCAGCCCGGGCCCTCCAACAACAATGATGGCTGCAACCAAAAAATGGCCAGGCATTGTGGCGGGCACATGTAGTCCCAGCTACTTGGGAGGCTGAGACAGGAGACTCACTTGAGCCCAGGAGGTGGAGGTAGCTATGAGCTGTGATGCCATGGCACTCTACCCAGGGGGATAGCTTGAGGCTCTGTCCCCCCCCCCCAAAAAAAAGAATGTTTCCTACCTCTCTCTCTCTTATCTGTTCTTCAGCACTCACCTCAAGTCCCACCTGCAGAGGGAAGCCTTCCCAGGTGACCCCAGGTGACAATGATTTCTTTTACTGATGTATTTACACACTGTCCATTTAAATTATTTTTTTCTCTTGCTATTTTGTTTGACACCCAGCCCATTGCCAGAGTTCACCTATTTTCTCCCCTTGCTAGAGTTCACCTATTTTCAGTACGAAAGTGACCCAGCACAGTGCTTCACAGTTTTGACTATTTAGCTGAACAAGCTCAAATTTGAATCCTGACCCTCCTGTTTGTTAGCTGTGTATCTTGAGACATTTATGTAACTAAACCTCAGTTTCTTCATCTGTAAAATGATAACAGTATGTTATGTCTGTATGTTGTGTGTCCCTCCAAAATGCAAATGTGGAAATTTCCAATGTGTTGATATTTGGAGATGAGGACTTTGGAAGGTAATTAGGTCATGAGAGTGGAGCCCTCATGCTGGGATTAGTGCCCTTTTACAACTTATTTTCTCTCACTGTCTCTGCTCTCAGCCAAGTGAAGATATGGTGAGGAGACAGCCATCTGTAAGCCAGGAAGAGGACCTTCACCTAGAATCTGACGATGCTGTCACCCTGATCTCAGACTTCCAGCCTCTAGAACTGTGAGAAATAAAGAATCCTTGTTCAAGCCTCCCAGGCTATGGTATTCTTATATAGCAGCGTAAACAGACTAAAACATCATGTCTACCTCAAAGAGTTGTTTTGTGGATTAAAGGTTGAAATACTTTAGAAGCAGCCAACATACAGCCCTTATGTATCACACAACTGGAGAGTCATTATTAGATAATATTTACTAGGTATATATTTCCAGTGAAGTCATGAAGAATTATATCTAGATAACAACACAATCTGTACAGACAGGACTCTAAAAATACAAAAGAAAATAAGTGAACACAAAGCAGAAGTTTATATTCATGATTTGTAATCCTTTGGGAGGCTGAGATGAGCAGTGCACATAATACAGATGGCAGCTGGGTCACTTTGCTTGAACCAGACCTGCTTTTCATAGATTTTGCAGAGTCTGATGCTGTCCCCAAGTCTTCTCTAAATTCCTCTGGGAGCTTCAGGTGTTTGTGAAATCACCCATTGCTTTAGTGTCTGGTTCTGTTGTATAACTCCTCTGTGGCCTCAGTTCCCACAGCTTGTCAGTCCTTTCTTCTGAATTTCCATTAAGTGAATCACTCACACAAAGCAGAGCATTTTCCTGGAAGCCTTGGGCATTCTACTGCAGAAATGAAAACTACTGCAAAATTAATGCTATGAAACTCCATTCCCCTCACTAGTAACCTTATCTTTCTCTCACTTCTTCCCACCACTATTTCCACTGTTCCATGAAATTCTTCTTCTTTCTTATTTCCTCTCCTTCCTCCTCCTCCAGACTGGTTCTCATTCTGTTGCCCAGGCTGGAGTACAGTGGCACAATCATAGCTAACTATAGACTCAAACTCCTGGGCTCAAGCCATCCTCCTGCTTTAGTCTCCTGAGTAGCTGGGACTGTAGGCCCACACCACCATGCCTGACCTATTTTTGTTATTTTTGTAGAGACAGGGTCTCCCTATGTTGCATAGGCTCGTCTTGCCCATGGTCTCAAGTGATCCTTCTGCCTTGGCCTCCCAAAGTGCTGGGGTTATAGGTGTGAGCCATGGCACCCAGCCAGAATTCTTTTCAATACACTAATGTTTAGCTGTTGTTGACTTTTCTTCTGCCAAATCTGTTCTTATGACCTTATTTTTTTCTTTAGAGTCACATCAAGGTATTTTTTATTAGAGATAGTTTTCTGCCTTAGATGAATTCTTATCTCTGTTACTAATACTTTTTAAGCCCCACCACATTTAAATTATTAAAATGATCCTTATCAGAACCAAACACTGACATCCCTGTCACTAGCTTTGGGTATTAGATATATCTAAAGAATGAGGATACAAATAAGATGGCTGCATCTGGCCACCAAACTGTAGGTGGCAATTGCACAGATGAAAGATAAAAGTATAATTAAGTCTGTTTGAAACCAGTTAGGGAATATATTGCTACCTCAGGTATATGAACTTGAAAGTACACGTATCTCCATGGTAAATCACAAGTCCAAGACTAAAATTTGTTATCAATGTGCTCAAGAAGAAAGGTAAATATATTATTATCTATTACTATGAAACAAATCACCTGAAAATTTAGCAAGTAGATCCATAAACATTTGTTATATCACATAGTTTTGTATAGTTAGAAAGTTAGGAGTGGCTGAGCTGGCTGGTTCTAGCCCCAAATCTCCCCTAACAATGCAGTCAAGCTGTTTGCTAAGCCTGCAGTCACCTCAAATCTTTTAATTTTTTAAATTTCTAATTGTTGGAGTTTTTTTTCTTTTGAGATAGTCTCACTCTGTCACCCTGGGTAGAGTGCCATGGCATTATCATAGCTCACAGTAACCTCAAACTCATGGGCTCAAGTGATTCTCTTGCCTCAGCCTCCTGAATAGCAACACCCAGCTAATTTTTCTATTTTTAGTAAAGTCAGGGTCTGGCTATTGCTCAGACGGGTCTCAAACTCCTGAACTCAGGCAATCCACCTGCCTCAGTCTCCCACAGTGCTAGGATTACAGGCGTGAGCCACCACGCCCAGCCTCATCTGAAGTTTTGACTGCAGCTGGAGGATATGTTTCCAAGATAGCTATGGGCAGGAGGTCGTAGTTTCTTGCTGATTCTTGGCAAAAATTCCTCACCACACAGCCTTCTTGAGAAGACTGCTTGAGTGTCCTCACAACATGGCAGTTGGCTTCCCTGAGACTGAATGATCCAAGACAGAGAAAGGAGGAAACCACAAGGGTTCTTAAGACTGAGTTTCAGAAGTCCCATGTTGTCACTTCTGTCATATTTTATTAGTTAATGATGAGTCACTAAATCCAATTTACATTCAAGGAACTGGGAATTACACTCCAGATTTTAAGGGAAATATCAGAGAGTGTGGGCATATTTAAAATTATCACTGTGAGAACACCTTTAATCTCATAGGACCACCTTAGGTAGAATAATTTTGGGATGTTCCACAAAGCATTTTTATTGTGTAAAGGAGCGTATGTGACGACCTCTACCACTGCCTCCACTAACAAACTTTCCTCTTGAGCCTCCACTGCCACTATTTGCACTAGCCCAGGAAGGTCCGAGTCTGCCACGACCTCTAGAAGCACAGTCCCGAGGACTTGGACTGTAGCCTGTAGAACTATGTGGTCATAATGGTGGAAGAGGGCCCCTGTTATGTATACAAACATTTCCTGAGGACAATAAAAATAAAATAAGACGTCGAAGGACCAATTTAGACTTAGCTATCTGGAGACATCTGAGAGAATATTTTTATCTGAAGAAAGCAGATTTTGTTTGATACTTAATGAGATTTCAATAAAAATTCAAACTTTAAAAAAAAAAGAATAATTTTGGGGATTTTTTTTGAATTTTTTTGAGATTAATATGGCAAATGATTAGGTTACAACTCTTGCATTTGTTAAGTAAGATCCCTGTTGTGGTTGTGCCCCTCACCCATATCCCTTTACATTGTGCCCATTAGGAAGAGCACATCAGTCATCTTCCCTCCTCCCCTCTCCCCCACAATTTGAATTAAATTGAGTTTTTCTCTTGTGTAGGTGTGTATTAGTTTGTCTACTGGCTTCATATTAATGTTGAATACATTGGATACCTGCTTTTCCTTCTTATGATACTTTACTAAAGGGAATGTCTCCAACTCTATCCATGTTAGTACAAAAGATGTAAAGTCTCCATCTTTTTTATGGCTGAGTAGTATTTCATGGTGTTCATACACCACAGTTTATTAATCCATTCATGGGTTGATGGGCACTTAGGCTGATTATAAATTAGCTGTGATAAACAATCTAATACAAATGTCCTTATGATAAAATTATTTTTTTTTTCTGGGTAGATACCTAGTAATGGGATGACAGGATCAAATAGAAGGTCTATTTTGAGTTCTTTGAGGAGTCTCCATACTTCCTTCCAAAGATGTTGTAACAGTTTGCAATCCAGGTGAAATAATTTATTGTAAAATTTAAGAATAAACTCATGTTTTTTTTTCCCCTCTCCCCACATGTCCTTGGGGAATCCTGTCCCCATTCTGCAAAGAAAATCTGACAGAGATGGATAGGAGACAGCACAGAGGGGAAGAGCAGGAATGTGAGCACGCCAATTTTAAATATTCAGTGCCATCCAGAATCATGTCAGAAACAGAGTGAGATTAATTGGAGAATTAAGTTTCCTCTTCTCTTATTCTATGCCTTTTCCTCCCAAACTCTTCTCTCTAGCCAAGAAGGTTATCAAATGACATGCAGAGCTTTCCCCCCATTATTCTTAGCACTAAGGACCCATTAAGCAGCATCAATGCTTCCAGGGATCAAACAATCAATCACTTCTTTTTCTGAAATGGGGACAGAGTGATCACACATTTTGTTCTGCTTTTTAAAGGCTGCAGCTAGGGAGCTAGCACACACATGGTAAAAATACTTTCCAATTGATACACGGCTATTATTAGAGCTGGTATTTACTTAAATGGTTTGTGTCACCATATTGCATTTACTGTATTGTGTCAATGGAAGAATGTTTAACTCCACAAACAGATTTCTTCTTCTGATGCTGCTAAGCTTCTCTGATTTACATCTGCAATTTCTAGTCACGGTTTTCTCCTCCTAGAAAAGACAGCCCTCTTCCCCCTCATTTTTTTTTTTTAAAGTAAAGCTTTCATTTAATGCAAAGAATTCTGGCTTTGAAGCACATCCTAAAATCAGAACTCCTTACATGTCTAAAAAAATGATCTGGTCTAATAGATTAATTCATAGGTATGTCAAAGACCTTTACTATATTTAATGTAACAAGGTCTCAAATGAGAGGCAGCTGGTCAGAGGAATGTTCTTTCTAAGATGTGACTGCTGTATAAGATATGGTCATAATTTCAATGATGAACAAAGAGAAGACTCAGAGAATTAGGAAGGTAAGGCTGACATTCCAAATCCTTTGTGTGGTCTCCTCTCTCATCTCCAACTACTGCCTTTAATACCATTTTAAAATGGAGTTAGATGGTGACTTGCAAAGTCAAAAGATCATCATGTTGTCTCAGATGTGAAATCACATTTATGGTAACAGTGACTGGTCCTGTAAAAATAACTGCAGCCCTGGAGCACATTAAAAGAAAGGGAAAAAGAGAGAGAGAGCACAATGGATTTGTGGTATCTGTCTGGACCCTTTCAGCGAATTATAGCCCTGTGCCAAGCGTCCATACAGGAAGGAGAGACCTGGGACACCAACGAGAGACCATCTGAAGATGCTAGAATGCTTCCAGCAGCACCATGCAGTCTGCACCATGGATAAATTAGAATATTTGGGGCCCTGATCCTAAAAGATAAATATATTATTCCCTAAGTACAAATCAGGTATTTTGGCTAAATCCCAATGATTCCAGGAATCAGGGGGATATGTCATTACTATAGAAATCACACCACCACTGTGGAATTTCACAGAATCTTCCCTCCTCACATTCCTAATCAAATTTCAAGTCTTTAAAAATATGTTCATTATTTAAGATTATAAGGCTCTCTAAAAGCCTCTAGAGAGAGAATTTTAAAAACACATAAAAATATAAAGAAAAACATCAAGCCCAATGCTCTTACCTAGGAACAGACATTGTGCACATTGTACCTTATTTCACCCCAGGAGTTTTGTAAGTACATTGTTACAGCACTAGGATAATACTGTAAGTAAACATTTATTATATCCCACTTTTCAGAATTTAAACAAGTAATAGGTTTTTTTCTTAATTAACAGTGAATATATGTTCATTGTAAAAAATTTGGTTAAAAATAGAAAAGTATGAAGCAAGGACTAAAAACAGCACTAGCCATCTTGTCACTTTACACAAGCACTGTTAATATTTTGCTGACCGTCCCTTCTGCCTTTTTCTCTTTTTTTTCATTTTTGTGGTCCTTAATAAATCAGTAGACTTACTTGAGAGAGTTGGGGGCTATTTCTTGAGTGTCCAATTACCATTTAAGCAAGATTTAAGCTAAAGACCTCTGGAAAAGTCAAATAGCATAATAAAAATTAAATGGGTTTCTTTTCTCTGTTAACATTTTTTATTATGACCCTTGGGGGTAGAAAGAAATCACAGTATAGTCTGGAACAAAGATGCCCCTTGAGTAGCAACCTGTCTACTCTGCCCAAGCAGGGAGCCTGGGTATCCCTGCTTTTAGAGACAGGCTTGGCCAAGGGAAAGAACCATGGGGAAAAAACAACATATAGTGAACGTTTCTGGGCTAAGAGGCAGCTTGAGATGCTGTGAGAGCTTTTATCGTTAATTCTAACTCAAAATGTCTCTGCTACCAAAAATTTTATTTAGCTCATAACATTTATATTGAACAAAATCACACTAACCAATGGCCCTGTTTTGCTCCTGGGGGACTTCTTCATTGTGATAAGCTAGGATCATCTAGATTATTGCCGAGAGGAATTAAATGCAATGGTCTCGTAAAAACCAAGATAAAAACCAAACAATCATTACTTTGAATCTTACGTTTCACTGAGAAACTATTCTTATTGTGGTAGTTTCCAGGGGCCATCATGCTAGACAGAACAGGCGGAAATGAAGCTCTACCACACAATCCGTATGAAGGTGCTCTTTCTAAGTTCAGGACTTTTCATTTTTCATTAGAACCGGTGCTAGTTACGCCTTCTCTATATACATAGTGAGAAGATCAAATCAGCAAACATGGGGAAGCATCTTGTCCGTATGTACACACATGCAAAGGAGCCAGCGTTGGTTAGTTCCTTCTTTTAAGTTCACAGGCTGAATCTCATGACGGCAGGTGCGGGGTCTTGTGGTTGTGTGCGTCAGTGTTTATCATCATGGGCGAATTCGAGCCCAGAGGACAACAATATTCTTTTGTTGATTGCAGGTCTGCAGAATTGGAGACAGCTAAAGAAGAGACTTGAGATAGAGAAGATGTTTTCGTTATTTATCTTTAGTAAAAGGAAATTGTATTACACTTGTAACATACTCATGTCTTTAAAAACCCAAATGACACATAAGTATTCGAAATGAATTGCTACGATATGCCGCGCCTCATCACACGCACGTTCATGGAAGGACCTGCTGTTCCCAATTGCGTGGGCGCGCTGCCAGAACGCTTTCAATTCATCACCCGCACATATATACACATACTTGTGGTTTCTCAGTATTTGCTCAGCATTGTAGCCATTTCCTCATGTTAGTGCCCCAGAGAAGCATCTTATTTTTTAAAAAACAGCTGCAATCATTTTCCATAGGTTGGACGCACAGTAAGGTGACTAGCCAGTCTGAGAAGGGGGAGCAGTGCAAATGCCAGTTCTTCATGTGCTATTGGATCAACTGAGTGCAAATATAATACCTAAGGGCCTGTGAGACTCACCAACTTTTTCTGTAAAATGGGCAAAAGTATAGCCACCCATGGCATTATTGTGAAGAAGCAGTGAGTTACTCTGTGTCAAAGCGTTTGACAAACTGTAAAGCCAAACATAATGCTGTCTTTCTTAGCCCTGGATGGAGTGGCAGTGGGGAGACCAGAGCCCGCGCTGAAGCCGGCACACTGTAACTGTTGACATATCAACGTCTAATGCTAACACTGGAGGAAAGTCAGGAATGAAACATTCATGGCAATTGTTTGATACTAAAGCTCTATGCCTTAGTATTTCCATCTTAGTCCATTCGGTATCGATACAACTCCAAAAGTCTTTGTTCTATTTTTTCAGGGTGGTTCTGTTGTTCACTTAGGCAGAAACTACCGGATTCAGAAGGCTCTTCTTTACCAATCAAGTGGAAATGTAAGAGGCTGTCTTCCCGTCTGCCTTAGAAAGATAATGCAGAAATGAAGTTGGGGTCTTACTCAGTGCCCTTCAGAAAGATAGGCTGGCCAGGTGGTTCGGATCACTTAATTGAAGTGGTTCATGCCGGTGAGAAGTGGGAAGATAAGAGGCTGAGAAAATAGTCACCATAGGTCAGATTAATAAGGTCCCTTTCTGTACTGTGTCTCTCCCCCTCTCTTGTGCAATACTGTGGCATCTCACTTCTGATTAAGACAAGGCTATTCCACCTCCCAGACAAGATAGGCTGGACTTCACCTTAAAAATGGCCTACAGCCCTATCTCTAGGTCACTGGTTCTTTCTCAAATGACACCAGCCTGTGCCAAGCTGATGTTTTTCAACTTTATTCTTGGATATGACATAAAAAAAGACCAACACATAATATCAAGGCCTTTGATTTTTAGGAGAGAGGAATGAAAATGAGGTGGGTCTCATTTCCCAAGTTACTAGGAAATATATTCTACCAGGCTATTAAAATTCCGGAGTCACAAGAAAGAATATTTACTGAGACTATAGCTGAGACTGCTGCATTAGTGACACGCACTGTCAGTCTCTGCAACCACCCCCTGGGAGCTAAAGGTCCTATCCAAGTGCACTGCAATGTGAGCAAAAGGACACAATCAACACAGTTCATTAAGAAATACATCAAGTGCCTTCATTCTACCATGAATGCCAGATCTTACTGTATAATTCATTGATTTGTAATCAAAATGCTGTGCATTGCCCTAACTCAAAGCCCCTTTCCTTTCTCTACTTTGCTGACTAATGAGTGACTTTTACTTACCAATTGCTGACACATGGGAAATACTTTGAAAATATGTTTGGACTTTCCACTGGCAAAATGGTTCTATGACCAAAAGGCAGACAACAAAAATCCCATATTGTCAGCAACAAAAATCCAAGCCCCAGAGTGTTCTGCTAACAGTGAGGATTTGCTTCCGCCTGTGGGCGTGGCTCCCCTCCACGCTATATGGTTTTTTTTTTAACCAGGGAAGTTTTCCTTAAGAGAGGTCTACACTTTGATCACAAATTTCAAGATGCTTCTCTACTCTAATTCTCAGGTGTGGTATTGTTTGTTCTGCCTCCTGGGAAGCAAGTTTCAAACCCATTGTTCAAGTGTCCTTGGAATGAAGAAGACAAACCATCCCATCAAGGGAACAATAGGTTACACTTAGGGAGAAAAAATACATCTTGCCAATTTCAGTTTGCATTGTCCCAAACATGTTTATAAAGCTCTCCACCCTGAATAATCTGTGATGCATACAGTACAAAGTTAAACCCCCCACATGAAATGACTAACAAAGGCAGATGTGAAACAGCTAACAACGAAAGCAAACACAAAAATAAAATAGCACGCGTCAAGTCCTCTGCCAATCATAAGAAAACGCATCTAATTATCCAAAATTAAAGGTTGGATATTTAAGGAATGGAAAAGAGGGTGCCTTTTAACAAATAATTTAAATATGGGAGAAGGCAGCAAGGTGAGTGGGTGTGGGTAAAAAGGAATCTGAAGACAGACAGGGATTCAAGTACCATTTCTTTTTCTATGGCATAATTGGGTCTCATGAGGTCATCTAAGTAGCTTCTAAGACTCATTGCTACCGTCTGTAGATAGAGATGATCGCACCAACAGCCCTATAGCAACTTTGTCAGGAACTAGTGACACTTCAATAAGATAATGTAAGTAAAGTCACAGCGCAGTATGCTATGAATGCCTGCTTTTCTCAAAAGACAGATGTCATTTTAAAGAGCAGAGGTTGCAAGTGAGCAGATGTGACTGTAGAGTTGGGGGAGCAGGAAATGGCCTGCCCTTCAATCTGAGCGCCCCCCACCCTTCCACGGAATCCCAGTCTAGCAGAGCTTCCAGTGAGCACAGGAGGGATTTGGGGGAAGACCACTCAGCTGTGGAGCTAACCAAGGATTTCCCTCCTCTTCACACTGAGATCCCTCCTTTGTTAATTGTTTTCAGGGAAAAATCAAGTGTTCTAACTTGAAATAATAATTATCAAGTTAGCAGTAGTAGTTCCCAGTGCCAGCCATGCATCAAGACTCTCTCTGGGCTCAGTGCCTGTAGGGCGCCGGCCACATAAACTGGGGATGGCAGGTTTGAACCTGGCTTGGGGGTCTGCCAAACAACAATGACAACTACAACAACAAAATAGCCGGGTGTTGTGGTGGGCGCCTGTAGTTCCAGCTACTTGGGAGACTGAAGCAAGAGAATCTCTTAAGCCCAAAAATTTGAGGTTGCTGTGAGCTGTGAGGCTACTGCACTCTACCGAGGGCTACATAGTGAGACTGTCTCAAAAAAATAAAATAATAATAATCATCTCTCTGATTTTTCCCCTCTTTTATTCAAGTTCTGATTTCTGGTGCCCCATATCAGGGCTGGTATCGAAGAATCTCTTTTAAAAACCAAAAAAATAATCAATTTTTTTTTCCAAAAACCTCACTATGCTCATAAGAAGAAAATATTCGATGTTAATGCAGGGGTCAATTTTAATTGAAGTTACATGTAAACCACATGACTTCAGTATTGTGCCTACACTGCTAGTGATGATTCCTTTTCCAATTCCTGATATTACACCGCCAGTAACCAGAATGTACTTCATTTTACTTTTTGACCTGAGGCGGGCTCCAGATCCTCCAGTTCCACAAAGCTAAGAGGCAACTTGAATGGAGAACTTGGCAGCCAGCAAACAAGAAAACATTATCAATTTTTTTTTTATTTGAGACAGAGCCTCAAGCTGTTTCCCTGGGTAGAGTGCTATGGCATCACAGCTCATAGCAACCTCCAACTCCTGAGCTCAAGCGAGTCTCCTGCCTCAGCCTCCCGAGTAGCTGGGACCACAGGCGCCCGTCACAACGCCCGGCCATTTTTTGGTTGCAGCCATCATTGTTGTTTGGCGGGCCCGGGCTGGATTCAAACCTGCCACATTAGGTGCATGTGGCTGGCGCCTTAGCCACTTGAGCCACAGGTGCTGAGCCAACATTATCAATTTTTAAAGGTGGAATTCCTTCTTGCTCAGGGGAGGTCAGTGTTTGCTTTACTAAGACCTTCATTTGATTGCATGAGGCCTACCCACATTATGGAGGGTAATATACTATACTCAAAGTCCACCGATTTAAATGTTAATCCAGCTGGCAGTGGTGGCTCACCCCTGTAATCCTAGCACTCTGGGAGGCCAAGGCAGGTGGATTACTTGAACTCTGGAATTTGAGACAAGCCTGAGCAAAAGCAAGACCCCACCTCTAATAAAAATAGGAAAACTGAGGCAGGAGATCGCTTGTGCCCAAGAGTTGGAGGTTGCTGTGAGCTATGATGTCACTTGAGACTATGTCTCAAAAATATAATAATAATAAAATAAAATAAATGTTAATCTAATCCAAAAAACACTTTTATAGAAACAGCCATAATAATGTTCGACCAAATATCTAGACACATGGCCCAGCCAAGTTGACACATAATATTAACCATCACACAGGATATGGACATACCCCAATTCTTCTCTGTGTTAGTGGATTTTCAGTTTGCTTATTCCTCACTACTGTGTTCTTTTTGCTTCTATAAATAATAGTCATGTATCAAAATTCTTTTATTTCCACTGCATAGAATTCCAGAACAAAAGATATTGGGATTTGGCAGTATGGTTATTCATAATTTTAATAGAAGTTGTCAGATCACTGTTCTTAGGGTGATTTTGGCAAAACTGGGTCAGCTCTAATTATTGAGAATCCAAAAGGAAATTTCTAATTCTCATGCCAATGTAGAAATGTTGACAAGGAACCTTCCCCAGGGCTGAGACCTTAAAATATTTCTCACTCAAATGTGATGACTTAGATTAACATATCTGATCACTAATGTTAACAACTTCACAACACCCACAGGCATGAGAAGCAGAGCTGTGGGAAGAAGGCTGGGGATTCCTGATCAACCCAAGGCAAGCATGACACGAGCTCCTTAGCTTGACTGAGCTTCTGCCTCTGTGACTGCTGCATAGTATTTCAAATATTTATTTATGGGTTTCCCCCCCTCTTTTATTCAAGTAGGGCTCTTAGGGGAAAAAGAAAGTAGAAGTGGCCTGGGAGATTCCTTGCCTCACACAGAAACTTTGGCGGTTTCCCAAATGCTTAGAGGAAGAATAGGATTTGCCCAGAGGCAAAGTGGCAGAAAAAGTAAGGGAAAGAGACAAGATAAAGAGATTGTCCTATGCTAGAGCCAAAGAGGAGAAAGGACTGTGGTGTCCCAGGGCCTGGATTGCACTGAACTGACCCAAGCAGGAAGGAAAAGGCAGGTGGGACCATTGGCTGCCTTCCAAAAGATTCCACTATCAAGTATAGCACACACCACCTAACCTTGGCTCAGCCTAAGACTTTGGAATTCTGGTATAGCGCTGGGTAAAAACTCAAATGATAAATGGCATTACTTGCCCTAACAGCTGAACAGAGGCATGGCATGGAAATCACATAGATTTAAGGCAGGGTTTCTCAGCCCTGGCACTATTGACATTTTGGGCTGGATACTTCTTTGTTTGGTGAGCTGTCCTGAGGGTATTTAGTGGCATCCCTGGTCTCTATCCGCTAGATGCAAATAGCATCCCCCAGTTCTGACAACCAAAAATGTCTCCAGACATCACCAAATATTCCCTGGGGTGGGGGAGGGGACTTGCATCTGGTTGAGATGATTTCAGGGAAAGTATAGAATGGTGGTATATCTTAAGTTTACGGGCAGAGATTCTTATCAGCTACACATACTGACATTGATTTTATCATGTGCTAAGGGAGGCCAGCAAGACATTGTGCTTCTCCCAGAGTTGCTTCCCTGATAATGTTTTGCTTGGGCTAATTATTAAACACTAGCTCTCATTCTATGAATGACTTGTCAATAAGGGGATGGCATCCAGAAATGGAGGGACAAGTGTCTTAATTATACCTGTGGTAGTTAATGGGCCAGTGAGGCATTCGGGGTACTCTAAGCCCTTGCTGACTTCTTCCAAGCTGAGGCCTGTTGGCTCTATTACTGTGCCAGACTGCAATGAAAGCCAATTCTGGAAACCCTGGCTGCCCTTCAGGGCCCTTTAGTTTGACACTAATAAGTCTGATTTGGGCTTGGTACTACGGAGCAGGAACCAAATGTTATTGCCTGCAAGGGCAAATAGCTGATGTCAGTGGTCTTTTCCAGGCAAGAAATGAACATGATATTGTCTCCGCCTCCTCTCTACTCACTAAGAAGATGATTCTTGGAGATAATCCACTTGGTTATCCATGGACGTGTACATAATTTGGAGACAGCAGTCATGCCAGATGGCCAGCTGAGGCTGGGAGCCCTGAGCCGATTCCTGAGCCAAATTTCTCACCCCTGGAGAGCAGAGTAGAGGGTGTGTGGATGGGAAGTTCAAGCTTTTCATTTCTGGAAAGGACAACTGGAAAGGGAGAGGCCAGCATGAATGGCCACTGTTTCTGCCAAGTCTCTGTGGTCTGACTTAGGTGAATCTTTAAGAAAACTTCCTGGCTGCTGGTGTGGACAAATCCTGGAAGAGGATGCCAAGGGCAGCTGTAGGATGACTTTGCCTGAAGGTCAGAGCTGCCTGGGTGGTTCCAACACTCTTCTTGCCTGTCTTAGCCAGTCCAGACATCCTTGGTGACCTTTCAAGGTATGTTCTAACTCACCTTAGATCAGGCCCTAGATCTATATGGGCTCCTGGGGGTCGGGCAGGGGTGAAACATGGGGTCAGTGCCATACAGCTAAGAGAGTTGGTAGCTTCTATGAGTAATGAGCAACTCCAGAGAAACTTAGAGGCATGCATCAGTGCTCACTGGAGGAATAGAGAGAAAGAAGGAGAAGCAGAGAGACACAAAGAGAAACAAAGATGGTGGGAAGAATTTTACAAGTGACATACATGGACAACTGAAAGATTTATGAAAGCCATCAAGATGATTACAGTGACATTTTGATTTAATAGAATGGAAAGGGAGAAAAGTAGGTTTCAGGATGATAGAATAGGCCTATTTAATCATATCAATTTTTAAAATATGTATGTATTTTTGATTGCTAATTCATTACTGAAACACATCTGATTTTTATCTTTTTTTTTTTTTTGACAGAGTCTCACTCTGTTGCCCAGGCTAGAGTACCATGGCATCAGACCAGCTCATAGCAACCTCAAACTTATGGGTTCAAGGAATCCTCCTGCCTCAGCCTCCTGAGTAGGTAGGACTACAGGCACCTGCCATAATGCTCAGCTAAGTTTTCTTTTTCTTTTTCTTTTTCTTTTTTTTTGAGGCAGAGCCTCAAGCTATCCCCCGGGTAGAGTACTGTGGCATCACAGCTCACAGCAATCTCCAACTCCTGGGCTCAAGCGAGTCTTCTGCCTTAGCCTCCCAAGTAGCTGCGATCACAGGTGCCCGCCAAAATGCCTGGCTATTTTTTGGTTGCAGCCGTCACTGTTTGGCGGGCCCAGGCTGGATTCGAACCCATCACCTTAGGTGTATGTGGCTGGCGCCTTAGCCACTTGAGCCACAGGCGCCTAGTCAAGTTTTCTATATTAGTAGAGACAGGTCTCACTCTTGTTCAGGTTGGTCTGGAACTCTTGAGCTCAAAGATCCTCCTGCCTTGGCTCAGTGCCCATAGCTCAGCAGCTAGGACACCAGCCACATACACTGGAGCTGGTAGGTTTGAATCCAGCCCAGGCCTGCCAAACAACAGTGACAACTACAACCAAAAACTAGCCAGGTGGTGTGGCAGCCACCAGTAGTACCAGCTACTTGGGAGGCTGAGGCAAGGAATCGCTTAAGCTGAAGAGTTTGAGGCTGCTGTGAGCTGAGATGCCACAGCACTCTACCCATAGTGACAACTTGAGACTCAGTCTCAAAAAAAAAGAAAAAAAATCCTCCTGCCTTGGCCTCCCAGAGTGCTAGGATTATAGATATGAGCCATCACACCCAGCCATTCATCAGTGTTTTTAAGTTTTCCTTGTACAAATAGAGGCTTTTACTTTCTTGGTTAAAAATATTCCTTGGTTTTTATTTATTTATTTATTTTCTTCCTGGGGATTCATTGAGGGTACACAGAAGCAGGTTACATTGATTGCCTTTGTAGGTTTTTTATTTCAGTTTTTTTTCAGCTATTGTTAATGGGATTGGCTTCTTGATTTCTTTCTCAACTATCTCATTATTGGTATATAAATATACTATTGATTTCTGTGTGTTGACTTTGTATCCTGCAACTGTACTGAATTTATCAGTTCTGAGAGTTTTTTTGGTGGAATGTCTAGGCTTTTCAAAAATATAAGACCTTATCATCTGTAAAGAAGGACAATTTGATTTCCTTTTTTCCAGTTGGGATGATTTTCTTTCTTTGTCTTGCCTAACTATTCTAATTAGGATTTCTAGTACTATATGGCGTAGGTGTGATGAAGTAATAAGCATCCTTATCTTGTTCTAATTAGTAGAGGAATGGCTTTCAAATTTTCTCATTCAGTATGATGTTACCTGTAGGTTTGTCATATCTGGCCTCTATTACATTGAAGTATGTCCCTACTGTGCTTAGTTTTTGAGTTTGTAACTATGAAGGGATATTGAATTTTATTAAGAGCTTTTGCTGCATCTCTCAAGATGAATTATGGGTTTTGTCTTCATTCCATTGATGTGATATATCAAGTTTATCAAGTTTATGCAGGTTGAACTATCCTGCATCTTGGAATAAATCCCACTTGACCATAGTGTATTATCTTTTCAATGTGTTTTGGATTCAGTTTGCTAGTTTTGTTAATAATTTGTTAGGAATTTTTGCATCTATACTCATGAGGGGTAGTTGTTTTCTTTTTTCTTGTTATGTACTTGTTTGCTTTGGTATCAGGTTAAGGCTGTCAAATAAGTTAGGAAGAACTCCCTCCTCTTTCATTTTTGGGGATAATTTAAGAAGAATTGGTGTTATTTCCTTATACCTTTGGTAGATT
Organism: Galagoides demidoff; assembly: GCA_963574575.1. Taxonomy (NCBI): domain Eukaryota; kingdom Metazoa; phylum Chordata; class Mammalia; order Primates; family Galagidae; genus Galagoides; species Galagoides demidoff. The sequence continues at coordinate 20,041 of CAUYQV010079802.1, forward strand.
CTGCAATGAATCCATCTAGTTCTGGCCTTTTCTTTGTTGGCAGACTTTTTATTATTGATTAAATTTCATAACTCACTATTGGTCTGTTCAGGTTTTCTATTTCTTTCTTTCCCAGGAATTTATCCATTTCCTCTGGGTTTTCTGCTTTGTTGGTATATAGTTGTTCATAGCAGTCTCTGATAATCTTTTATATTTTGTGGTATTAGTTATAATATCTTCTTTTTCATTTCTACTTTTGTTTACTTGGATTATTTCTTTCTTGGTTAGTCTAGCTAACAGGTTATTGCTTCTTTTCTTTTCAAAAAAACAACTTTTCATTTTGTTAATCATTTGTATTGGATTGTTAGTCTCTATTTCATATAGTTCTGCTCTGATCTTTAATATTTCTTTCCTTTTACTGATTTTGCAACTGGTTTGCCCTTGTTTTTCTTGTTCCTTGAGGCACATCATTAGGTTGTTCATTTGAAATCTCTCTCCTATTTTGATGTAGGTGTTTATAGCTGCTTTTGCTATATCCCACACCATGTTATCATGTTGTGTTTACATTTTCATTTGTTTCAAACTTTTTTTGGAGACAGAATCTCACTTTGTCACCCTTGGTAGAGTGCTATGGCATCATAGCTCACAGCAACTTCAAACTCTTGGGCTCAACTGACTCTTGCCTCAGCCTCCTGAGTAGCTGGGACTACAGGGGCCCACCACAACACCTGGGTATTTTTAGAGACAAGGTCTCACTCTGGCTCAGGCTAGTCTCGAACCTGTGAGGTCAGGCAATCCACCCTCCTCAGCCTCCCAGAGTGCTAGGATTACAGGCATGAGCCACTGTGCCTGACCTTCAAACTGTTTTTGGATTTCTTTCTTAATTTATTCATTGACCCAGTGGTCATTCACGAGCATGCAGTTTAATTTCCAGTCTCTAGTTTTATTCCAGTGTGTTGTGAGAGGATACTTGATATTATTTAAATTTTTAAAAATTGGCTAGGACTTGTTTTATGGTGTAACATATGGTGTATCCTGGAAAATATTCCATGTGCTGATGAGAAAAATGTGTATTCTCCAGCTGTTGGATAAAGGTGTTTTATAAATGTCTCTTAGGTTCATTTGGTTTAAAGTGTAGTTTAAATCCAATGTTTCTGTGTTGATTTTCTGTCTGGATGATCTGCCTAATGTTGAGAAAGGCATGTTGAAGTCTCCAACTATTTTATATTGGAGTATAGCTCTTTCTTTAGATATATGCTAATATTTATGTATCTGGATGAGCCCATTTTTGGTGCATTTATATTTAAAATGTTTGCATCTTCTTGCTGAATTGATTAATCATTATATCATGGCCTTATTTGTCTCTTCATTGTTTTTGACTTAAAGTTTACTTTATCTGATATAGCTACTCCTATTTGCTTTTGGTTTCCATTTGCATGGAATATCTTTGTCCATCCTTTCACTTTCAGTCTGTATGTCTTTACAGGTGAAGTGAATTTCTTGTAGGCATCATGTAGTTGGGTCATAGCTTTTAAATTATTTTAAATTCATCAGCCATTCTATCTTTTAAGTAAAGAAATTAATCCCCTTACATTCAAAGTTATTATTGATGAGTGAGAACTTATTCCCATCATGTTATTAATTGTTTTTTGATTGTTTTGTATATTATTTGTTCCTTTATTTCTTTCTCACTGCAAGGAAGTTAGGAAGATATAATCACACCACCAACTGAAATAAGACAAGGCACCAGCTTTAGAGGGAAAATGGTTATTATGTGGGCAATCAGCCCTCTCTTCCATGTTTACTGACTTGTTTCTCTGTTTTTACTATTGTTTCCTACAATTCGCTCTCCAAACAACCATTTTCTTCTTAACTACATTATACCATATTCCCCAATGTAATGTCTTTAATAGCTTCAATTGTTCTTAGGGCAAGATGAGAGCTTTAGTAACACCTAGAGTGCCTGTGTGACTTGGCAGCATCGTACCTTCGCTCCCTTCATGTCCCGTCCTCTCATTCTTTGCTCCACCTACATCAGCATTATTTCATTTCCTTCATTGTGCCGGGCTCTTCCCCCTGCCTTGAACGCTCTTCCCTTGCTCCTGATGCCTTTAAGTGTCAGCTGAAATGTCACATATTCAGAGAGGCCTTTCTCCCCCACCTAAACAGAGTGTCTTCTCACCCCCATGCTTTTTGGGCACTACATTTTCACTCATGACCTCCACACATTTCAGGACACTATGTTGATCTGTCATCATTTCTGATGGCTGGTCTTCCTTGCTAGACTCCATCTGTGGTAAGGACAGATGCTTTCTCTCTATGCCTGGCATATAATCCTATGCCTGACATCTTAGAAGCACTCAGTAAATATTTATTTCTCAAATCTCTAAAAATAAGTCAGGGTGTTTGTTTGGCCCTGTAAACTTAAATAGGGAAAGAGTATGTGAGACTCAGATATTTACAAACAACCCTCTCTCTAGCACAAAAGTTATGGATCTAGGATTATATCAGAGCCTGTCCAACTAGCCAGTTGTCAATACCTAAAAGCCTCTCTTTCCCTTTCCCCTACCCTTCTTATACAGAATGGCCTTTCTATGCCTTCCCAGTTCAGCAGTTCGGTAATGAATGCAAGGGAGGTGCTCCCTATCCCTAATTCAGTTTTATGCATTAATCAAGCATACTAATTAATCAGTAACTAATCACATGTGAGAAGAGGATACCCATTTATCCAATTGTTTACATTTTGGGAGGCCAGTTCTATTGCTTTAAAATAAAAACTAAAACCAAAATTTAAAAACAAATACACTCTATGAAACTATTTTCCTTCAAATCTCTACTTCCAAAATGAAAAAAGAAAAGAAAAAAAAAGGGAAAATAGGAAGGGAATTTTTAAGAAATGTATCATGGAAATTTATCTGAAGATGCAAATTGAAGGTGAAAGAGGAGTATGTAAACCAAAGACCTAGCAATGTTTGTAGCTGGGGGGCGGGGAGAGGTATATCAATTATTGAGACTTTTCTTTCTCTAGATATGTGTGAATCACTGTGTGCTGGCTCTAACATATGCAAAGGAACAGAGGAGAGGAGAATGTTAGGATTCCCTGCCACCGGCCAGAGTGCTGACACTCATTTTCTGGTCCAATTAAAGTGGGATCTTGAGAGTTTGGGGTGATTCTCTCTGTCCAGATGAACACTGGCAATGTGCTGGAGGATGGGAGGCCCAGATGTCTTGACCCAACAGCAGACGTCAATACTGAAATGGTCCAACTGAGGGCAAGTTTATGCCTTTCCTTCTCCATGGGAGACCTCAGGAGATAGTATCTCACAGCCTTATACCAGATGCTAATCAGATTATATCCAGATGCTCTATAAACATGTGTCAGCAGTTGAAAAGACCTACTTTAATTGAGACAAAATTACTTTTTCCAATGCTGTAGGTAAAATGCACAAGTAAAAATACAACTGTGTGGTTGTTTAAATATACCCTAAGGTGCTTTATTTTTCTTTAACACACAGAAAGTCCAGGTTGAACAAATATTGTGTGTGCTTGCAAGAAGTCTGTTGGCGGGAAAAGAGTGGAGAGAGAAAGGAATTAGGCAGCCTCTCCAGCTTTCTTGTGCTGACAGATGTTATTACTTAATGATTTAGGATTCTATCATCTGATTTGAAGAATTGTCTAGGTTTTAATACACTCTTTTTCTCTTTTGTTTATTGAGGAGCATGGCAAGCATAACTAATTATACACGGAAGAGTACCCGAAATATGTTCTAGTGCATTTAGTGTAGGGCTTATGTTTTTCAACAAATGTGTCAACTGCTGTTTGTTGGGGGTCTCCCCTTTTCAGTGGACAGTGGGGGAAACATCAGTGAACAGTATTGTAGACAGCTGTGAGCTTTCAAGGAGCTCAAAGTGATATAGAGGAGACAGACAAGTAAACAGGAAATTACAATGCACACCGTGATAGAGGAACCTTAAGTTGCTATGGGAGCACAGAGGAAACTCACCAGATGCAGCCTGGCTGTGGGGAAGGTCTGAGAAAGCTTCCAGGAGAAGAGCTATAGGGTGAAAGAACCAGATTTAGTAGGGGTGAGGGTCTGCAATTCTTAAGGCAATGAATGTGTCACACACAGCTATGTCAGTGCCTATAAATTCCACAAAATCTGATTAGGAGATAAGTAACTAAAAGTGTAAAAATGGAATGGGCTTCCCTAAAAGGCAGTAAGTTTCATATTATTAGAGACGTGTGCAGATGTGTTTGGGGAATTACAAAAATAGATTTCTATCCTGTATGGGACCAGGGTCCATATTCTCAATTTCAGGCCCAATCCAAATCTCCAGAGGTAGAGCTCCAGGAATGTGCTTTTGTTTAAAAGGTTCCTATTAGCATTAGGCAGATTGAAGCCACAGTAAGATTTAAGTTCACTACCATTAGTTGGGTAAAACCATTAGGAAGGTTATGACAAAAAATAAAAGGAAAACAATGTTGGCAAACATATGGAGAAATGGGAACCTTTTTGCATTGTTGATGGTAAAGTAAAATGGCACAGCTGATGTGGACACTATGCAGTGGTTTCTCAAAAGTTAACACAGAATTAATTATGATATGATCCAGCCATTCTAACTCTAGGTATACACACCAAGGTATTGAAAACAGGGGCTCAAACATGTATACACACACCCAGGTTTATAGCAGCATTATTTTCTTTTCTTTTCTTTTTTTTTTTTTTTTTTGAGACAGAGCCTCAAGCTGTCCCCTTGGGTAGAGTGCCATGGCATCACAGCTCATAGCAACCTCCAACTCCTGGGCTCAAGCGAGTCTCCTGCCTCCGCCTCCCAAGTAGCTGGGACCACAGGTGCCCGCCACAACACCCGCCCGTTTTTTGGTTGCAGCCATCCTTGTTGTTTGGTGGGCCCAGGCTGGGGATTCGAACCCGCCACCTTAGGTGTACGTGGCTGGCTCCTTAGCCGATTGAGCCACAGGCACCGAGCCGATAGATATACTCTTATCTGACAATGTGAATGTTACTTTTTTTGCATTATTATTACTATTGCTCAATATTTCATTGCAGCAATTGTCTGATTTCTTTTCTGAATGTATTTATCTTTGTTCATTCTTCATGAGGTTTTTGTTTGTAGTCCTTATCTTAAACATTGTTATTGTTATTAAATTTTAAGCGTTTTTAATTTTGTGAAGGCAAAAAGTGGAAACCAAATAAACACATGTATGTTCTTCTATATGTACAGAAACCAAATAAACACATATTTCTTCTATATGTACAGAGAAAATTAAAAAAGAAAAAAACTGAGGGAGGAAAAACATTATCTTTGAAAACCCAGGTAATAGGGCAGCACCTGTGGCTCAGTGGATAGGTGCTGGCCCCATATACTGAGGGTGGTGGGTTTGAACCCGGCCCCTGCCAAACTGCAACAAAAAATAGCCAGGCATTGTGGCAAGTGCCTATAGTCTCAGCTACTTGAGAGGCTGAGGCAAGAGAATCACATGAGCCCAAGAGTTTGAGGTTGCTGTGAGCTGTGACAGCACAGCACTCTACCAAGGGTGACAAAGTAAGACTGTCTCAAAAAAAAGAAGAAGAAGAAAATTCGTACAGTTGTACTAATAGGTATGGAAAACAATATGGATATTCCTCAAAGAAAAAGATATGGAGAGTCCCCAGAGAACTAAAAGTAGACCTACCATTCAATCCGGCAATCCCTCTACTATGTATCTATGTAAAGGACAAGATGTCATTTTGTCAAAAGGCACTTGCACCCACATTTGCATGCCAATGGCATTTACCCTTCCAGACCTTTTCGTACATAGATTTGCTTTTAAATTCCCTCATTAAAATTTTTTAACCTAATCTAATAGTTTTTTAACCTAATCTAATAGTTTTAACTCTGATTTTAATATGCAAATACCATATAAAATATGTTTTGATTCATAACTACCATAGTTCTTTAGGTTTTTGCTTGACTGTGTTTTTTTTTTTCCACCCATTCCGCCTACAGAAAAGATGCAGGAATTTTCTAGGTCATAATTATTTTTTCACAGCATTTCTCCTTGAGACAGTAAGCAGCACTGGTATACAGAAAGAGAAAAACAAAGCAATCCAGCTATATCCCACATTTTTCCCGTGTTTAGTAAGCCCTGCCTCACGTGGCATGTGCTTCCATAAGCCTCTCATAAGGTTTAATTTAACTCAACAAATAATTGTGAAATTGAATTGAATGTCAATGGTCATTCTGTAATTCTTAAAGCACGTAGATACTGGAAGGTACAAGGCTAATACACCCTTTAATGTTTTCCTTCCAAGGTTGCAAAACCTCGACCAACCCACTGCTGAAGTCAGGTGATACACGTATTGATCAGTGGGTTTTGTTACTTAGTGTTCACTAACAAGATCCTTCTAATTCCTCTCCAATCCCTGCTTTTTTCATCCCAGATTTCCAAGCTAAATTCATTGCCTTAAGCCATCTGGTGGCTTTCGCTTGTAACTACATCAGCTAGTGGCTGGTCACAAAATTCTCCTACGTGCTCAATGCCTGCAGAGTCTGTTGTCTTTCTCATATGTGTCTTAGAAGACGAGTTAGGATGAAGTGATGCCCAAGGAATGTGTAGGTACTGAAAATTCAGGAGAAATATCTGTGGTTCTAACCTCAGGGATGCTTTGATACAAGAGCAACGTAGTGAAGGCTGTGGATGTTGGGATAAGAGAGAAACCATATTAACTTATTATAGTTATATAAGACAAGCCTTACGGAGCATCCTGTCTAGGCAAGCAGTGTGCCGAGGCTTTGGGGATAATAAAAGCTAGTATGGGAGGGCCCATGTCCTCAATTAATGCAAGCAAAATGATAACACAACAGGGTAAGTGTTACAATAGATGTGTCAAGGTAGAGATCAGGAAACCCCTGACCGGGTGTCTTTAACCCCAGCATGACGACCAGGCAATGACCACTGTTCCCTCTCAAAATATGCAACATACCCAAAAATAAAACTGAATTTATTTTTTGGAATCAGCTCGCGTGATGGTGGAGCTGTAAGCGTATTGTGTAAGTCGGTATCCTATCTTCTGCAAAAGCCGAGAATATTCACATCTTTGGGTGATGCACAAACATCAAGGTCATGTTACCCTGGATAAGCTCCCAGGTGCCCCTCCAACTTAGCCAAACACCACCCCCACCCTAGCTCTTGTGGAGGAAGGACAGCAGAGAGGACACCGAGCCTGCCTGCCAGGCTGCACACACACCCACTGTGGCTCTGTCAACACCTGAACAGCACGGTGTTACTGGACAAACAGGGAAGAGCTCACTGCATCTTGGAAGGGCAGAGAAGGCTCCTGAGAAGCCGTAATAGGGATCCACTAGATACGTACAGCAGCAAGGCCATTCCATTGAACACAGACTTGTGCAAGTGGAAAGCACAAAAAAATCAAAGCTGATCTGGAGGGCTGCTGGTGATTCAGTGTGTCCAGAAGGGAGGGACGCTGTGAATGCAAAGTGGTGGAAAGAAGATCCGGGAAGGTCGCTGAGAGGCTGCTGGGGAGGGGGTGTGCACGGCAGGCTCCAGGGTGAGCCTTTCGGGACCACGGGAGGATTTCAAACAGGGCAGTGATATAACCACTTGCGTTTTAGGGAGACCATCCTGAAAGCAAGATTGATACTAAGTTGAAAGGACAAATGACAAGAACCAGAAGGTCAGTGAGGTGCTGTTAGTATATTCCAAGCAAGACAGTCTAAGGGTTTCCAGATGAAGCTGGCAACGATACAGATAAGAAAGCAGGATGGGATTGAGAACTATTGGTCAGATCTAATAATCAGGTTATTGTGCCATAGATAGAGGAGATTAGACAGAGAGAGGATTTTAGGATGATTCGAAGGTCTCTGGCTTACAAGCGCAGGGAAGGGGAGTTTCCCTGAGATAGACCACAGAGGAGGTTAGGGAACAGAGAACGAACAAGTTTTGCTTTGAAGGACACCCACAGGAGAGGATGGAGGTTCCACAGGCAGCAGCAGGATCTTCAGGTCTGAAACACCGAGGGAGATCAGAGTGAAAGATGTAAATTCGGAAATAATCAGTGCTCCGGGAAGATGTAATAATAACCACACTCAGAAGAGATGTGTTAAATAAATAAATACGCACTCCCATATACACCTAAAAACACACAGCAGGAGAGATGGGAAGGAGCCAGCCTAGCCTTATCTGCAGAGCCGGAAAATGAGGTTGGGGTGGAGGGGGGCCCAGAAAGGGTGAAGATCTGGTGTCACAAAGATGGTATGGATCGTTCTAAAAATAAGCATTTCTACCAAGCGTGTGTCTAGCTACATTAATGTCTTATAACTGAAGTCACAGCGCTGCGTCCTCCCCGTCCAGGGCTACTTAGCTCTCCTCATCTTCAGCCCTGATTGGAGCTCGGAGGCCTGGACCCCACCAGCACCAGGGACGGAAAGTGAGGAGGGACCAGGGAGCCTGCAGGTGCGGAGCTGTGAAAAATGCCATCTCAGGCTGGGTGGAAATTCCAATCAAAGTCACCCTGGGGAAATACCAACATAATTCATCTACTGGAATTTTAAATTAAAAGGCTACCTAATTCTTCCAAGGGGGGGGTTGGAGGGGCGGGAATTGTTTTCCCTTACATCAATAAGTCCATTTTTCCCCCTCTCATCTCCCATCCTATTATATTTTAGAAGAAATTCATTCCAGTTAATATGAAAATGAGAAGCAAGAAATTACGGAGGATGCTAGGGGAAGCGGCTCGAGTGATTCACTGAGTCTGTCTGTTGATCTAGGTATCAATAATACACTTATTTTTCTGTCACTTAAATGCTCTCAGGATCCATCTGCTCCTGGAACCAATCTGAACATGCTAGCATGATAAAGAAGGCACTAATGGAAAGATGCTGAGGCCCTTTATTAATATTAAAAGCTCCATGTCACTTTCAGGGAATCAGTAGGGACCACCCTAAAGGACAGTGAGATATCCACCCAGAAATTGTGTTGGAATAAATCTGACCCTTGTGGAGGAAAAAACCTCAGTCCAGCCAGAAGCCAGCTATGGTTCACCTTCCCTTCTCCAGATGCCCCCCAAATGAAAGATACACCTATTCCAACCACACTGTTGCTTAGACACTTACTATCTAACGTGCCTAACCCTGGGTAGTAAGATAAACAAGCAAGATAAATCTCTTTTGAGATTCCCCAAATGAGACCAGGTACTTCCTATAAAGCGCTGTAACATACAACGAGGTAAGCATTCCCTCGTTAAGATTCTTTGTCAAATTATTTTGATTCTTCTCTTTTCATTCTTGTTGATTGATCTATTCTAAATGAGTTTGTCAACCCCTCCCCTGAATCCTTTGTGGTTTTGATTGAAATTTTTTTTTTTTTTGAGACAGAGCCTCACTTTGTCGCCTTCAGAGTGCTGCGATGTCATAGTTTACAGCAACCTCAAACTCTTGAGCTCAAGTGATTCTCCTGCCTCAGCCTCCCTAGTAGCTGGAATTACACCTGCCACAACACCCAGCAATTTTTTGTTTATTTGTTTAGCAGGCCCAGGCTGGGTTCGAACCCACCAGCCCTGGAGCATGTGGCCAGCACCCTAACCACTGAGCTACGGGTGCCCAACCTGGAATCATTTTAGACCTATGTTGTAAGCTGGAGAAAACAGACATCTTTAGCCTTCCCATGAATGTAATATTTCCCTCCACTCGCTCAAGTTGTTGGTGATTGTTTATCTGGTACCTCAGTGAATTTTACTATTTTCTTTATATATATCTACGTATTTCTCAAAGTTTATCCTTTATTATTTTACAACAGCTTGCTGTACTTACAACATGTTCAAAAGTGAAAGCAGAGAGTCATACTTATCTGGGCATTTAGGAAATGGAAATATTTCTATTATGATATTTTAAGAAATTACATAAAATAGGAAAAAACTACAGGAGTCTTTTTTTGTTATATAAAAAAATGGCTCATCCGATAAATTATATTTTAGTTACTTTATGGAAATACCTACAAAATCGCAGTGTGATCATAGCAAACATGCTTTGGGGAAGGGCCCAGACCGATAGGTCAACCTAATCCTCTAGAGCAGGGCAGCTGACTTATAGATAACAGGGAAGAATTATATGTGAAATGTCCGGATTGCAGTAAGTCTTTGTTCTATGAACATGAGTCTACCACACAGACTGTAGTAAACGTGGCCTAATGCCGGCTGCACTGTCAAAGAGACTGTCTTGGCTTGGCGCCTGTAACTCAGCAGCTCAGACACCAGCCACATACATCGGAGCTGGTGGGTTTGAATCCAGCCCGGACCAACTACAACCAAAAAATAGCCAGGCATTGTGGTGGGCACCTGTAGTCCCAGCTACTTAGGAGGCTGAGGCAAGAGAATCGCTTAAGCCAAGAGATGGAGGTTGCTGTGAGCTGTGACGCCACAGCACTCTACCCACCGTATCAGCTTGAGACTCTGTCTCAAAAAACCAAATAAATAAACTAATAAAAGAGACTGTCTTTTCTACTGTATGTTTATGAAATTAAAAGAACCAGACTTTATAGCAAACGCATAAGAGAACTCAAATAGCTTTTTTTAAGAGTTTCTTAGTTTAGTCGTGGCAGAATGTAATTTAATTCTCTCAATCTTTTAGCTTGGAAAACATTTGCCAAGGCTCGGCGCCTATGGCTCAAGCGGCTAAGGCGCCAGCCACATACACCTAAGGTGGCGGGTTCAAATCCAGCCCAGACCCGCCAAACAACACTGACGGCTGCAACCAAAAAATAGCCAGGCATTATGGTGGGCACCTGTAGTCCCAGCTACTTGGGAGGCAGAGGCAGGAGAATCACTTGAGCCCAGGAGTTGGAGGCTGCTGTGAGCTGTGATGCCATGGCACTCTACCCAGGTGGATAGCTTGAGGCTCTGTCTCAAAATATATATATAATTGTAGATATCGAACAGCAGGCTAATGTTCCTTGAGAACAAGGGTGAGAAATCAATTTCTTTTGTTTCCAAGCCACACACTCTCTGGTATTCTGTTATTGCAGCCTGAATGGATGGAGCTAATGTATATATCTACATTATTCATAGTAGCCAAAGACTGGAAACCACCCAATATTCATCCACTGATAGATAAAAATGATGTGATATAGCCATAAAATGGACTTCTGTTTAGTGATAAAAAGGAATAAAATATTAAATCATGCCACATGGATGAATCTAAAACATAAATAAGTGAGACACACCTGCTAAATACTGTGTGATTCTAAGTTTATGATATTGTAGAAAAGGTAAGTGACACAAAACAGAGCAGTGTTTACCTTGGACCAAGGGTCCAGGAAGGGGTTTGGCCACCAAGGGGTAAGAGGGCACATTTTTGCGTAATGAAAGCGCTCCCCATCTTGAGGGGGTGTCATTGTGCGTTAAGTTATAATTCAATGAACCAGAAAAATTAAATAGCAACAGAAAGCTGAGTAGACATATACAGAGTTAAATAAAAGTCACGTTAATTCAAAACACATATACGCAAGTATCATTATGTTGTGGGGCACTTTGGCGTAACTGGAATAAGACGTAAATGGCTACAAACAGGAGATTTATCCCAGTTGGCGCACACTCGCATCAATGTCTCCTGACTTTGCTGTGACTCCAGCGGCTTCGGTGTTGAGAACTTTTTCTTGTAAGAGGTACAGGACTTGGCTTTGGGAACGTGTGGCCTCTGCCTTGCTCAGAATGAAGGCTCTTTCCTGAGATGCACACAGCAGCAGGGTCAGTTGCTCCCTGTCTATGACATCCTGTGTGCCAGGGTCTTGGGACCAGGAAGCTGCATGGGTAGCCTCCCCAGAAACTGCCAGTTCCATTATCTGGCATGGGGAGGGAGGGGGCATGTCCAGAAAAGGCTCTGTGTACGCTCCTGGAATGAGAGAGTCTGGATATGTAGAAGTCTGTCCCCAGCCCAGACAGGAACAGGGACTGAGGGGCAGGAGGCTTCACAGGCAAAGGGCTGCCCAGCCACCACAAACACAAGAAAGATGGGCTCCGGGCCCTAGGGGTGTCACTTGCTATCCTACCACCACCACCAGCAGGTGTCTGTCTGCAGGCCACCCAAAGCACAGCAACTCACTGCCTCTCTGCAGAGGAACAGGGGACACCACCCTCCTTACCCTCCCCCTACAAGGCATCTAGTAGGCTTAAGTCAGGGGCAACTCCAGGCTCTTCTGCTGATCACCCAAGTG